>PVIY010057137.1:0-13031 GCA_004026745.1 Myrmecophaga tridactyla
ATTAGATTTAGCATCACTAATTGCAGAAGACACTCCCCTTTGGCTGATTACAAATGGAATCAGCTGTGGATGCAGCTGACGTGATCATGACCTAATCCAATGAAATGTCCTCATTGCAACAGACAGACCAGCGCTTGCCCAATCAGATAAACAGGTACCACAACTTGGCCAAGTTGACACGTGTCCCTAACCATGACAGATACCCACTACAGAACAAAGGGTATCAGAGTTTAAATAATGGCCACTATTACTGCAAGTTGTTCCATCCGTTGTCTCATTATAACAGTTGATACAACTTCAAATACTCATCTCTGATATCAACAAAACGGGATGTCCCTTTCCTGAGTTCCCAAGAGGCCCCAATATATGACATTTAGCACAGTCTTGGACAAAAGAACAGATGAAACAGATTTTACTTGTTTCAGTATTTTTTTCTTTCTTATATTTACAATAAATATCATAGGAACCTGGAAATAATCCACCACAGCGCACATAATCTGTTCACTTACATCAGCCCCTAATTTTCATTTTGGACTGAAATTTAGATTCACCTCGCTCCTCAATTGTCGCCTACTACTTTCAGTACATGTTAGCAACAGTAAAGTGTATCCCTACAAAAACTTAGAAATGACAAAACTAATATTGATCTGTTATATTCAAAATAGATCAATATATAAATATTTAATCACCTAAGAGAAAGCAGTTTAGCAGGGCTTTACTCTCAACTGATAACAGATATTTAAAGGGGGAAAAATTATCAATCATGGAAAAGAAAATGAAGAACTACAAAAACAGATATTGGCAGTGGCTATTTAAGCACTACCTGGGGACGAGAAGTTTTCAGTGGCCTTTGTAAGGACAAGGATACCCCTACTGTGGAGAGAGATGCAGGAGATACAGGTAGTTGAGGCCATTCTCATTGTGAGACTCCTGCATCAGACTATCATAGCCTGAAGCCATTAAACACTCATGTGACTCAACTTCTTTTGTTCTGTTCTAATGCAAACCAGGCAACCTTTTGATTCTGTGCCTTCCTACTGAGCTCAGGAGGAGGTTGTACTGGTTGTACTGACCCAATATTCTGTGCAGTGGTTCAGTTGCTCATTGTAAATTCACAAAGGGACATTCTGGATTAGTACTTAGTCTCAAAACCGTGGATGATGTGTGTTTACCAAAAAGAACAGAAATCTTCCATGGGCCAGATCATAGGCCACAGTAAATGAGTGCCACCTAATAAAGCATCTGGAGATAACAGTCACTTTTCCTGTTCTGATAGTGATGCCCTGGACATTGTCAATGAGGTCCGATTGGAGCATTTTCTTATTAATTTCCGCATTTATCAGCTTGCTTTTACATACATTTTCTAAGAAGATGCCACCAAGTCAGCATTAAATAACATGATTTTAAGTAAGAAAAATAGTCACATATAAGCCTGCTTCCATTTGTGCTTATCTTTACAGTCCTTGTCCTTTGTCTGCATATTCATACAAATCTGCAAACTGTGGATACCTGCAATTTTGTATCTTTTTTTCATCCTATATTAGAACTTAAATTACAGTAGAATCATTTTTGCCTATTTCAACATTCTCTTCACAATGAAATTATAAACATTATAATGGCTTCTGCCTCTATTAAATTGCTACTTTAGGAAGTATCCCCTAGAATTCCTATCTCAGACGATCCTCTTCTCCAGATGAAGCTCTATATTGCCAAACTGCTCAGTAAAAGGAATTTTTTCCTTTTTCTCATAACCCCACTAGCAGTCTAACAGCACAACAGTTTCACCACAACTTTCTCAACGCTAAATATTATCATTTTTTAAAACAGGGAGTCCATTAGATGCACAACTACACTTCCAAAGTGTCATTGTTTTAAAAGGTTCTTTATAAATTGGGTGGGTGTCCAGGAATGGTGACTTACTGCATAATCCGGGGCCCTGAATAGCCTATCATGTTTTAAAAAAGAACTATACTGAGGCAAATACAAATGGAATTCAATTGATCTTTTGTGATATAAATAGGCATGCACATTTTGCAAAGATATGCTGAAAGGGACTATATGTTTTGCCTGCTGTGAGTCTGTCCCTAAGGGTGACACATTTCTAAAAGGGAATTTAATTTGCCATAACTGTCTGCTTTGTTTTGTTTGTTGTATGAGGAAAGGCTTTCAGTTGTTTCTCTGTCTCACAAGCACCTGTTGCAACTCCACACTTATTAAAAACTTGTAGCAAGAATGCAGGAAGCTAATTTTCTAACATGCGTTGTCTAGTTTAGGAGTATATAGTACTATAATTCAAGTTATATCACTTCATTTTGGCTCCAATAAATACATACTTTCTGTGAGATACCTTGGGGAAAGGATCATCAGGTATTTCACATAGGTGAGATATCCTCCTCCCTTTGCCTGGCCCCCTTCCTTTCTTTCATTCTCTCTTCTTGGCTCTTTAATTCTTCTATCCAGAAAAATTCTCAAGGAGCAATAATATATCTCTAAAATTTTTTAAAGTTGGCAAGTTTTACCTCCAGGTTTCTGAGGTTTGTGGACACAGAAAATTATGTCCCAAAAATAATTCCATGTTTAACAGAATTCTTGCCTGCCACGCTGGAGACCCGGGTTCAGTTCCCAGTGCCTGTCCATGCAAAAAATAAAAATAATCCCATGTTTTTCTCAAAAATCATTTTTCCTCACTCATTAGCCCATAACAACAATTTTCCTTTTGAAAGCATAACAAAGAATAACGGACATTTCTGGGGATAAATTCTCATTCATGTGATTCAAAGAGAAAACAAATTTAATGATCACCCTGAGAGCCCTAGTAATACATCCTAGGAAATAATAATAAAATTTATGATGGCCTTAAAATTGTTTAACTCCTTTCAGGAATCTCTGAATTATAGGGCAGTAACATAACCAAGGACTGACAACAACTCACAAAAGTCCAGAAGAGTTTTGCCTTTGAGTTTGTAGGCAAAGATGCTTAAATTGTCCCCTCTATGAAAAATAAAGATTATTTATTATTTCCCTTCCTGTGCTTCAGACACTCTTGCAACATGCCTATAACTCTTGAGTTCTCAGATTTGAGCCTCAAGGTCTCTGAATGCATGGAAAAACTTGTAAGGTAGTTAGCCAACTAACTTTGTTATTATTCTCAGGGAGAGAGGAAGGACAGGGTGGGGGAGTAAGTAAGGGAGAGAAAGAGACCAGGAAAGGAGGGAAAAAGGGGAGGTGGGGGGACTGAGAGATTGATTGACTGAGATTGACCATACTCCCCAACACCTTCATAAAGAAACCTGCAAAGTAGAACCAAAGCAGATCAATCAGAAAGCAGAAGGATACAATTTTTCCCTCCAGGTAACTTCACTAGGAGGTAGAAAGATCTGAAATCATTCAATGCTTTTTCTGATAACCACCTAAGGATCTCTCCAAAGAGATGCATGTAAAGTTGGGCAAGTTGTTTTCTGTCCTGTCAGGAAAACATTTAGTAACAGCCTTGTAAAAGTAAGTACTCCACAGCTGCCCTAGGGAGATGTGGATTTGCTTTGTAGTGTTGTTTCTTTCAACAATTTCCTTTGTTGCTTGGCATGGTCCCCACAAAAGCCCAGCCTTCTTTTACAGATGGATTTACCATTCTCTCTGCATGAAGACTGTTTGGAAGTACACAAACCATCCAAAGCTGGGTCTAGCCAATAGTCCTGGTATATGCAGGGCCTTAATAGCAACCCACAGTTTCAGAATGGTGAAATGCATATTAACAGACCTCATGGTCCCTGTTTGTTTATACTTAAACTTCTGAGTCATTTCCTCATCTATAAACGAAGCTAATGATAATACCTATCTCATAGGACTGTGAGAGTTTTAAAAGAATTAAATAAGATGGTGGCTGGCAAATATTAAGTTCTAAATAAATGTTTGCTGCCAGCAGCAGCAGCAGCAACATCTTGCAATAGTGCCAGCACTCCTCTAAGGAAATACTTCCAAAAAGGCTCTGCATCAATGGTCTAAAGATTCTCTTACACTAGTGACCAAATCCTTGATTAGTTTCAAGAACTCCGTAAACCATCTTAAACTGAAAATGGAATGGTGTGATTCTGGGGCTATATGTATTTCTCTAGGACATCTCATATCTTTCATCACATTCAAATGTTAAGAATCACTGCCATAAGACAAATAATTTAGCTTTCCCTTCTTCTTCCAATACAGAACCAGAGTCCTGTTTAGGGCAAAATGACCAGGCCATGGACAGAGCAAGAAGCCTGTGCATCTGTTACTCCTGATGCTTAGGCTCCACCCCATCCCAGCCTCTGCAGCCATCCTATCCCAGGAATTGCTAGACTTAGCTCACTTCCACAGTATCAACCCATCCTCCTCTCAGGTCTAATCATGACATCTGGAAGGAGAAATTTAAGAATATCTAGGCCAATGCTCTGTGCTCATCATCCAGTCACCCTTGAGGCAGGGTGATGTTATGGAAAGATCACGACCTTTAAGCTATGAAGACCTGTGCTGGATTTTTGTTCACTATTTACTAGATGAATGACTTTGGAAATGTTTACTTGAGCATTCCCTTTGTCATCTATAAAACAGAGACACTTAAGATGATTTATTTTGTAAGTCTATCAGGAAAGAAATGGGGTAATACAGAGAATATAAAGATGGGATCTAATGCTAGACAACAGTAGGTCTTCTTTTCTCAAACCTGGGCTTCAACCTGGCTCTTGGTCACTGCCAAGACCATAAATCCCTCTAAGAAGGAGTTCTGGTTCTTACTGGCTTCTTTATCCCTCCTCCACCCTAAATACTCAAATTTACTCAGAGCTTTAGGTCCCATTATCTTAGAAGCTTTTTCTGATGCTTACTGCTATCTGGACTTCAGTTTTCATACTACTTGTGGATCGTGGATTGCCTACTTTGGAAATCTACCCACCCCTTGAGCCACCCTCCTACAGTGTCTTAGGCTGACTAGACTACTCCCATCTTTCTCACTGACCACTTATTTGAAGTGCTGCTGATCAGCATACTTTTGAAACACCATGTTACAGTTGCCAGACTCAACCTGCAGATGTGCCTTATTCTCAGACCCAGCTACTCTTTTCTTCTGCCCAATACCACAGTGCAAACCAGTTCAGTTTTGCTTTTCAATGGATTTAATGGGCATCTGGCACTTTCCACAAAAGTGAAAGTATCATGAAATTTACTAAATCTAAGTTAATTGGGTCTAATTGGCCCATGATATTTGAGAGTAATCTTGAAGGCAATATAGTTAATAAAAATGTTAAAATAACATGTTTGAGCTCTTAGTGTAGTCAAGCACTATCCTAAACACTTTACATAAATTTTTGCATATGATCCTCATAACAATCCAATGTAGTAGATGTGATCATTATCACTATTTTACAGCTAAGGAAACTGAGACTTAGAGTAATTGAGCAAATTACCTAAAGTTACACAGCTAGTAAGAAACATATGTGGGGTTAGTAGGAGCGCCTCCCTTTGAAAAGAGAGAGTGTCCACCTCTGGCTAAGGAAGAAGTCATTTCATACATATGGGGCCCCAGGGCTCATGTCTCAATGGCGTATCTCTGAAGAACTGGCCATATTGCGGTCATAAATTGTTGACTCTGTAGCTTTACATGAAAAGATAGCACTGGGTCACTAGAGAACCTAACCATAACCCACGTGAGATGAAATCAGTTTTAGCTTAGTAAGTAAGGGATTTTTCAACCCTGGGGCAGATAGAATTTAAATAGAGTAACCATACAGTCAATGAAACCCATGGTAGTCACACTTTTGGGTTAAGTTTAAAAACAGTCACACTTTCGGGTTAAGTTAAAAAACAGGGACAATCTGAGTATTTGGTATCAAATATCTGCAATGTTTAAGAGAATTTACCACATTTAAGAATCTAACAGATAAGCCCCATGATTCCAGGTTTAGATTATTGATTACTGCAACTGAATATCAATTACTGTAATTGAAGGGTTTGAGAGAATTTGAAAGTTTGTAAATGACAGTCGGGATGTTTAAGATAACTGATTTATGATATAATTTGCAAGCTTAATATATTTGATTCAAAACATGGGTTAAGGGCTTGGAGAGATTTTGCCTATTAAGAGTTGTGAGTTTGCCCTTCCAAGCATTTGAAGTGTTTACAAAGAAAGTAAAAATGTCAAATTTGTAAATGTATTTTAAAATGTTGATAGAGAAATTTAACTAAGTGGGTAAATGCAAAAGATAATTTAAGTGGAGTTTAGTCTATTCTTTTACAACATTCATAAATTGTGCAAAAAGATTTCTGAGATAATTTAAATGCTTACGCAAAATTGTGTTTAAAAACACAACTGTAATAAAGGCAGCATTAATTTAAAACCCAAATTATAGTAAATAGACCTTTCTGCATACAAAAGTGGTCATTAAGCCCCTGAAAAAACTCACATTGGCAGACCCAGTAGCAAGAGCCTGCATTCTAAAATGTAAATCTGATCCTCTCATGCCTCTACCTAAAACCCTCCATTGGCTTCCCATTATATGTAGGAGAAATTCCAAATTCCTAACCAAGGACTATGAGGCCCTGCATGATAGGCTCTCTCCTACCTCAATTCTAATTATCGCCCCCTCACTCAACATATCCAATCATATTGCCCTTTTGTTCTCTCCTCAGTACATCACAGGCTCATTACTGCAGCAAGGCTTTTACATTTGCCCTCTACCTAGAATGCTTTTCCCAAGCTCTTTTGCATGGCTGGCTCCTGCTTGATATTTAACTCTCAGCTCAAATGTCACCTCCTCCAGAAGTCTTCCCTAACCTAGTCTAATTGTCCTTTCCCCCATCACTTTCTGACACATTAGGGTGTTTTATAGCCTTAAAAGTACTCTGAATGCCTGAATTGTCTTATTCATTTATTGGTTCACATATTTATTTACCCTCTCCCCCAACTAAAATGAAATCTTGGTAAGAGATCCTATTTATCTCTTTTAAAACATTTCCTGACAAAATTTAGGCACTCAAATATCTGTTACATGAATGAATGAAATCAAGTAAGTAAACCTCTTTGTCTTCAAAGTTATTTTTAAAAATAACATTGAGGTCATGAGACCCAATCATCTGATATTTATTTGACAAATCTGATTAACTTATTTGGGGTTGATATGCAGGAATTGCTGAAAATAGGCTAAATGCCAACCACAGCCTACAAGCAAATATAATCCCTCCCCAGGACACTTGCCATCCAAATTATAAGCATTCAAAAATTTTGGCAAGATGCCTATGCTAATAGGAAAGTAATCCAATATTCATGAGAAGAACAGAAAAGCCATAATTTTGCTTGAAATCTTCTTGGCTTTTCCATAATTAATAAGTCATTATCACCAGAAGACTAAGAGATCAAGAGTGGTAAAAACATTCCTTCATATAACACTCATAAGTGGTATTTAGCAAAATATCATAATGATTTTTGATAAAAGAAAATAATCTAGAATCTGAAGGTAGAAAGTGTTAGAAAGCTGCTAGACAGGAAGAGGATAGGAGCAGTTGGCATCAAGACAGAAAGGTAGGCTATTAAAGCTAGTTTAGAGACGACTGGGAAGAGACAAATTCCAAGTACTTACAAGCCATTTTAAAAATGTGATTGTGGTTTTACCTTCTGCCCGCTAAGGTTTCTTCTTTCACAGTACTTTCTGACTGGGTCAGGAAGAAACTAGTCTTGTATGCCATTCTTCCATTTTCTCAACACTAATCCATTCTTCCACTTTCTCAACACTCTATCCCATTTTAAATTAACTCACTAGAAAGCCAGATATCTGGACTTCAATACACTAGCAAACTGTAGAAATGTCTTTTTGGAACTTCAGTTTATAGCACACCTTGGTTTCTTATCTAGGAAGGCTCAAAGAAGCAGTGTCTTCTGTTAGATTAGATTTGCAAACATTATCGATTATGTATTTTTAACATCATGTAAGTAAGGATCCATAGGAAAAGTTCTTCTTATAGCTAGAAAACAGTTTGTCCCTCATAAAAACAAAGTGCTAAAAAAAATGCACCCCATTAATCTTTATAACTGTAGTAGTTGACAAAGATGGCTATTATCAATACTGTACACGTACATGCCCTATACATAACTCCTTCAAGAGGGGCAGTCTATTTCTCCTCCTTTCAATATGGGCTGGCCTTCTTACTCGCTCTGGCCAATGAAACACAGTAAAAGTAAGAGAGTTCTTATTCTAGGTGTAACCATTAAGAGGCCTGGCAGCTTCTACTTTCGAGTTTTCTGAGAAAGTCAATCGACTAGACACCCAAATGATAAGTATCACCTTATGGAGAAACTGAAGTCATGAGGAGAGTACCAGACATGTGAGTGAATGAATCCTTCTTTACCTTCCAAGCTGTACTGACTGCAGCCTTAGAGAATAACCCCAGTTGACCCCAAGTGGAGCAGAACAACTGCTCACTGAGCATACCCCAATTCTTGACCCATAGAAACTTCAGAAACAATAACCAAAAGTGATCATCTGAAAATTCATTCTGTGACCCTGCATTTAAACTTGTTGATACAATAATTAAACATTTTCCAAAAAGGTAGTCCTTCTTATATGACCTAGAATGGGATACCTAGAAGCAGCCTTTCCAAATGAATACATTAGAAAACATAACATAAAATGAACCTTTCTAGTTTTCCCAGAGAGTCTTGCTAGGACAGGTTGCCCTAGAACAGAAGATTAAGCTAGTTTGGGTCCAATTCAGGACTATATTACATGGAGTTATGTCTTATACCATGTCCCCTCAGGCAACTTGGAGCCTTGAAGGGTCAAAGAATTCTGCCAAAACTCAAAATCAATAGGGCCTTTTAAATGAAGACATACTCAGTGGATAAAGATATTTGACTCCACATGTCAACAGCATGAGCTACTGTCTTGGGCATTCATCAATAAGTTGAAGATTCCATTAAAGCTTTTTAATTTCTACTCAGTGGTTTCAGGATTTAATTGATGCCAAAGACACCGCTGCCACTAAACAATGATGTTGTGGCAGGAGTAGAGAATGTCATATACACAAGCCTGCAAGACCTTCCCTAAGAGGTCAGGGCAGTTCTACTGGCTACATTTCTGCTTGGCAGGCTACAGCTAATTTTCAGCAGCTTTATGTTGTTCTGCTCACCTATGATCCAGACCCACATCTTCTTTTCCCAGCAACCCAATTTTCCCTCAGGAAACTACTCCACACCAATTCTTTTTTTCTTTTTTCCCATATTCACATCTATTATTTATTACAGCAAAAGGATACAGAGCAAAATCAGCAAAGGGAAAAGGCATATGGGAGAAGACCAGAGGAAACCAGGCACAAGCTTCCAGGAGAGTTCTCTCCAGTGGAGTCAGACAAGAAGTGCTTAATCCTCCAGCAACAAATTGTGGCACCAGTGAAATGTTGCCACCCAGGGAAGCTAGTCACATAGGCCCCCTCTGCTTGGAACATACCAAAATTCCAGACTCCCAGAAGGAAATCAGATGGTCAGCATAAACCATATTGTTTGTATAGTTTAAGCAGTAAGCCACCGTTATCAGGGAATGGTAGGAACCTTCCAGAAATCCAAGTTCCCAGAAACCAGCCAAGGACCAACCTTGCCTGCAGGCCTTTGTAAGGACAGTGGCATTAACAGGCTATGTTAACTCTTTACTGCAATGAGGTAACTTGAGTATGAAAGAGGAGGAAGGGAAGTCCTTTTAATTCCACCCATTCCTTTAATTACCATTCCCTAGAGTTTAGGTAAAGTCAGAGCTTGGCCTGAGCAGAATGGGAATTGGTAAATGGCTTCCTGCCTCATATAGATTCATTCACCTGACTACGGGTTGCTGGATTTGTTCATTTTTACCTAAGATACCATTTAGTTGTCCACACCAATTCTCAATCATGTTTTTCAGGAGGGATTGATTCTACCCACAGATTCATGGATGGAATATATCCCAGACCTGGTTAAACATCCTCAGCATATAATTCAAGATGGTGCCAATGAGACTGAAACTTTGGGACTTTCATCAGAACTATGTGAAATGTGAAACTATTGTTTCCCACTGGGTAGGAAAGAATGGGTACATATTACTAGAAGCCCTCATGCCATTAGAATGAGAACAAACAACCAATAGATCACTTGATTTTCTGAATCTAGCAGTTTTAGAAATTAGACTTTTAGAGGTCAGGCTTCTATATTATTTTCAATACAGAAGCCAATAAAATATCTTGCAGTCATTCTCAGAAACTTGAAAATTATGGGCTATTGCACAGACTATGGGTTGATAGAATACCATTTATTTTCTTGGACAATGCAATTTATTACAATTTATTGTACCCCTTTTCTGAGCTTTAGATTTAAAAAGTATCCAGCATTAAGACAACAGCATTTCTGCAAACAATACCATATTTGATATTCATAAAGTTAAGTGGTCAAATAAGGAAACGGTGTCTCAAAAGCCACCCATCAAGTCAGTTATAGCACCAAAAAGGAATCCAGCTCTGCACTAAATGCAAAGCTTCTTCAGCTTGACTTAATGGACTTAAAGATCATTTGGTCTTATGGTCCCCAAATGTAAATCCATGGACTGGGATCTGTTGCCAGAGAGGGTCCAAGCCATTGGCAATCCACAAAATAATAAGAAAAATTAAGGCATTTTAATTTATTTCAATGGAGCTATTTCATTTTACTTATAAAGTCCGAGACTCCATCCTTCAAGGTATTTTGGTGTTAACATATACTCTTTGGGAAAACAGTAGAGACAAATAATTTTTTTTTTTTTTTTGCAAAATGTAAAGTAGACAAGACCATAGGTTACCTGGAAGCTGCCTGAGGTGCTTCCAATACTCTCTGCTTTAACACTGACAGCCACACTTGCTCTCTTCCTCACTAACCATCCCAATCCACCCTTGTCAGGCAACTCTATAGGCCACTCCCCACTCTTGGAGTGTTCCCTCTGGTGTTTCCCTTGTCTTTTCCAATGTAGATTAGAGTGGCCTGACTCTGGCTTCCCCAACTCTGCATTTCCTTTCCTAACTCTGCTCAGCAAATCACCTATTTAGGCCAGTTGCAAGAAGAAGCTATTCTTCCTCTTTAGAAGGTCGGAAAGGGGCAGATTATAAATATTTTAAAATAAATATTTGCTGCTCTAAAAAAAAGCAAAGATGCATTTATAAATATTGATACTCAACATTACTTGAAGCCTCAAAGCATCGGAAAGACCCTAAGTGTCCCACAATAGAGGAATGATTAAATAAATTATACCATATGAAAAGAAATAAATGCAGCCATTATAATTATGATTATGAAGACTTTCTAATAATGTGGAGAAATACTTTTGATATAAGGTTAAGTGAAAAGACACATAATTGTGAAAATGCAATTATTTTAAATGTATATATGCATGGATAAAACATAACATAACATTGACTACACAGATATAACTGCACAGTAAGATTATCAGTAATATCTACCTTTGCCTTTATACAAATCTTTATTGCACAGATTTTTCACAATGGGTACATATTACTTTTAAATGTAGAATATATATACTAAACTTAGTTCTACTTTTTTTATGTAGCCAATATTTACTGATTACTTGCTCTAGAAGCAATATTCTCTCCTGGTAATTTCCTTTGTTGAGATTAGATTTATCTTGGATTTAGGCAATTCTGGCATTATTTTTCTTTTCTTGCCAGCCAGGGTATCTTGTACTAAATCAGGCAGCCACCTCTCTCAAAGCTATTCTTAATGTCAAATGACCACCTGTGCACCTGAACTAGCTCCAGGGATGACCTTTTCCTGTTTGCCCAAGGCCATGTTCAGTGGGGAACCATCTGGAGATGGGTTTTCCAACCAAACTGAGGTCAAGGATCATATCCATAAACCACGAAAGAGAAATCAAGGAGTCACATGGGGTTAGCAACAGAAATCAAGTTATCCCAGCAGGGTATTGGTATTATACAATTTATATTTCCCTAGTGAGACCCATTCAAAAATTATTATAGGAAACCTTCACCATTGTCAGAATATCAAGAGTGAATTCTCTGGATGTGGGCTTCCCTGATGTCAATATTTTGGTTCTGACAACTTTCCAACGCATCCTCACCAAATGCATTAAATATCCAACATGCTTTTGGGGGGAATGTTTCTGTTTGATTTGGTTTATCTGGCATCTGACATTCAAGATGGCAAAGGGTAATATTGCTTCTTAGCCCTGGTGTAATGGACCAAGCCAGAAAAAGCTATATTTAGACACAACTAAAATTAAATATATAATAATTCCTATCAGATACTTTTCCCTCCTGTGTCAAAACTGTATGTATGGTTTATTTTAGTACTCATCCCATCCTTTACAAAAAAAGGGTACTCAGTGGCCTCAGGGATGCAAACAATTATAGTCTGTGCAGGAAGGAAACAGCATGTGAATTCTGTCACCTGATGACCCCAAGGATCCAATCTCACAACAATGGGTGAAATATTTTTTAAAAATTCTTCCTATGTTTCCTTTTGCAAAAATAATTAGATAGATAGATGACTGAGATATAGGTGGGTAGATAGATAGATAGATAGATAGATAGATAGATAGATAGATAGATAGATAGATAGATGATAGATTTGTATTTCCCCTTCATTCTTATATAAAAGGTAGCATATTACATACATTGTTCTGTATTTCCCTTTTTGCACTAAAACCATGTCCTAGCAATCTACCCATATCAGTCATAGAGAGTGCCTCATTTTCTTTTCAGCACTCCACTGTATGGTTGTCCCATGGTTCATTCAAACAATTTCCTAAATATAGACCTTTAGTATGTTTCCAATATTTCATAATTACTAATAATGATGTACATCTCTTATGATGAGTGAAGTTGAACATACTTTCATATATTTAAGGACCATTTTGTGACCTGTCTAGGTCTTTTGTCCACTTTTCTATGGTACTTTTGGTTTCTTCCCCGGCCCTCGATTTGTAGGAACTCTGTATATTGGGGATATTAGCTCTTTATCAGTAATATAACTTGCATGCTAG
>PVIY010057138.1:0-13021 GCA_004026745.1 Myrmecophaga tridactyla
AAATTCAAATATTAGAGTAGAATATAGCACTGTAAATTCATGATCCCAATTTCAAATTAACACTCAACAGTTCCCAGCAATACTACTACCTATTTTGCTGAACATGTTCCCCTGTCCTCCACAGCTGTAGTTCACAAAATGTGGTCCTAGGACCAGCACATCCTCATCACCTTGGAACTTATCAGAAATGCAAATTATTGGCCTCACCCACCAAATTAAATCACAAATTCTGGGCCTGGAGCCCAGCAGTCTGTTTCAACCCTCTTGTGTGCTTTCAGTCCTATCTCCTTCTACTCTCTTAGGATGGCCACATTTTCGAATATCCTTTTTTATCTTTCATAATCAACCTCTTACTTTGAAACTGCACATTTTCTCTTGGCTTTTGAACATATTCACTTTTCATTTAATTAAGAAATAGCAGTATGTGCCCCCTCTCAATTTCTCTTTCCTACCTATCACAAACAATTTTCTCTATCTAGTATCTTCTTTTATTATTATTTTTCAAACCAATAAAATCTATCTTACATCTTCATCAAGCATGAAAATCTGTTCGGAATCTCAACTAATAAGACCCGCATAAGTATTCAGAGTAATTTTTAGTTCTTTATATTGGCCTGTCAATGTTTACATTTGTCCCCTCTTCTGAAATAGCTTTGTCTTTCTTTATTTTTTTTTTACCCTGCTCTCAAACAATTAAGAGAAAACATCAAGAAACAATTGGATTTGTTTGGGTCTAACGGTTAAGAGAACAGTCCAAACTTTCTAACTTTGTGAGTCATCTCCATTTTGTAATAACCGAGAGTATATATGTGAGGGATACTGCTTAGGGAGGAAATAAACAGTTGAGTAGAGGACTATTAGCTTCAACTATAACTCTGTGAGTCATCTGCATGTGTGTGGTAATTGCAGCAATGCACATATGAGATTGCACAGAAATTAAAGAATGAGACGGAAAGAATGCTAACGACCGAAAAGTGAAGTATTCCTAAATTGAGTAGCTGGATGGGGCAATTAACATCTATTTTCTTTAATGGGTTGTCCTAAATCTAGCTGCTAGGCATCTCAAAATCACACATTCAAAAGAGAATTTATAATTTTTCCTTTCAAATCTAACTTTCTTCTAGATTTATTCCTACTTTAGAGAATGGCAGTATTCATTATCTTCCCAAAGCCAGTACCTAGGAGCTGTCCAACACTCTCCAGAGATAATCCATTCCTAGCATTTGGGCTATTTAACTGACATATTTCACAAGTCCATTTCTTCTCTCCATGTCTACTATATCCCTTTAATTCAAGATACTGCTTTTACTTAACTGGACTACACAAAGTCATTCTGTCTGGTTTACTTTGACTCTCCAAATACTTCCACAGAATGTAATAGTTATGTCTTTCAAGTTCAAGTCTTACCAGATGATCCTTAGTTTAAAATATTGCAATGACTTCATATTACTCTTCAAATTAAAGCTAGTATCAATTAATATGACAAGCCTCTACATGGTCTGTCCCCTACCTCTTTCCATAATCACATCTTATTCTATGCTTTTTTTACTCTGACTTTCAACATACTAACCTTTTTAAAGCCTCATAAACTCACTATTCTCCCTCATTCATAGGGTATTTTCTAACAATCATTTCTCGAATATAACTATATTTTCTCTTCTTTAGCTAATACTCATCTGTGTTTTAGGTCTCTGTTCAATCCCAAAATGTTAATGAGTGACGTGTCAAGGGACATTTACCAATTGATGATTTCACTCATTCAGATCATGAATAACTTTTAAAATTTTGTTTTAAACAGTGTTATACCTGCATCCAACTATTTTTATTTAGGAATGGCATAGAAATTATAATGATAGGTTATATTTTCACTCCATCTGCTATATTGTATAAAGGAATTTATACATATGTGATTTTATTGATGGGGGTTTATATCTTTATACACATGGGGACAAGAATACTGCTTGTGTGCTTTTTATATATTTCTAGATGCATTTTTTATCTATAAAATAACTACAGGGCAGGCCACGGTGACTCAGCAGGTAAGAATGCTTGCCTGCCATGCCCGAGGACCCGGGTTCGATTCCCGGTGCCTGCCCATGTTAAAAAAAATAAATAAATAAAAAAATAACTACAAAAATTTTATTTTAATTTAATGCTCCCAATATGTTATCTGTGTTAGAATCCTCTAACATTCTTCCTCATAAGCAACAGAGATGCATTCACCCTACTCAAAAACTTCTATCACCTCTTTTAGATGCAGTACTAATATCCTTAATGTTGGGCAAATGGTTCCTTTATCTGCAAAAATTTTGAAACCTGGAAAAGAGCCTATCACACTGATTGAAGTTAGTCAAATGTGTTTATAGGACGTGAGAGAGAGAAAAACAGGAAAAACTGTAAAAACCTACCTCTGTAATATTGCCAGTGGCTCTCATTTATTTGCATTCAATATACTTTCTGCAGATGATCTCCTATATCCTCAAATATGACTGTTTTGGTAACAATTATTTATTTTATTAAACCTGTTTTTGATGCACATTTCTGCTTGTATATGGAATGTTGCTTCAAGGATATATTATCAATACCCTCAAAATAAATAGCATACCAAAAATATTCTCTCCCTGCATGTCCAACCTTACTATATTGCCATTATTTGAAGCAATCATAGTATAGTCTGGATATCATTTTAAAGGATTTTCTTTCTCTATTCAAAAATCCTATCCAGAAGACCTTCAATGAAGACAACAGTTACAAAATATTAGACAAGAGAAGGAAATCAATTTTCAAAATAACCTTATAAAGATAATTAAAAGCCTTGAAGGCAGCAGAAAATCATAAAGCACATGATGATGCAAGAAAATATGGCCCAGACAAATGACCAAAGTAAAACACTGGAGGAGACACAGAACTTGGAACAACTAATCAAAGATGTCTAATCAAAGATGTCCAAATAAACATAATAGGTGGAGTGGGTTGGCTAAAGACATAAAGGATATCAAGAATATATCAGAAGGGCATAAAGAAGAATAAGAAAGAATAAATAGAAAAATAGAAGATCTTATGGAAATGAAAGATACTGTAGATTAAATTACAGATAACTAGAGACACATATCAACAGATTTGAAGAGGCTGAATAAAGAATAAGTGAACTAAAGGGCAGGAAAATAGAATCTGAATATACAGAAGAATAAATGGTGAAAAAGATAGAAAAATTTGAATTTGATCTCAGGGAAATGATGGACAACATGAAGCACATAAATAAAAGAATCATTGATGTCCCAGAAGAAGAAGAGAAGAGTAAATGTCTAGGAGGACATAGATGTTGAAATCAAAGAAGCCCAATGAATTCCAAATAGAATAAACCCACAAAGACCCACTCCATGACACATACCAATCAGATGTTCAAATGCTTAAGAGAAATAGAAAGCCCTGAAAGAAGTAAGAGAAAAGTGATCCATGACATATAAGGCAAGACACATAGCAAGACACATAGCATTAGTTTGGACTACACAACAGGCACCGTGGAAGTGAGGAAAGAATGATATAATATATTTGAGATTCTGAAAGAGGAACATTTCCAGTAAGAATACTTTATCTTACTAAGTTGTCTTGCAAAAGTGAAGGAGAGATTAAAATGTTCACAGATGTACAAAGGCTGAGAGAATTTGTTAATAAGTGACCAGCTCTGAAAGAAATACAAAAGAGAGTCTGATTGTCTGAAAAAAATATATATAAGAGAGAGAAGTATGGAGGAGGAAACTGAATTGTAGAGTATGAGTAAGGGTAACTTAGAGGATAAAAAGAAAAAGAGAGAAAAATATATAGATATGACAAACAAAAACCAAAGGATTAGATAGTAGATTCAAGAACTGTGTTTATGATAATAACTTTGAGTGCTAATGGACTAAGCTCACACAATTAAATGATAGAGATTGGCAGTTTGCATTAAAACATATGACCCATCTATATGCTATTAACAAGAGGCTCATCTTACCCAAGGATGCAAATAAATTGAAAGTGAAAGGTTGGAAAAAGTATTCTATGCAAGTTGTAACCAAAAGAAAGCAGGTGTAGCTATACTAATATCAAAATAGACTTTGATGCAGAGATTTCCTAAGAGACAAGGAAGGACACTACATATTAATAAAAGGGATAATTCACCAAGAGAAATAACAATCATAAATGTTTATGAACCCAATCAAGGAGCACCTAAGTACATAAAGAAACATTGGCAAAACTGAAGGGAGCAATAATGTTTCAACAATAATAGTGAATGTTTAATGCATCACTCTCTTCTATAGATAGGACAACTAAACAGAGACTCAGTGGAGAAATAGAGAATCTAAACAATGTGATAAATGAACTAGGGCTAACAAACATATATAAATCAATGCCCCACAAAACACAAGGATATTCATTCTTCTCTAGTGCTCATGGAACATTCTCCAGGATAGATGATATGCTGGGGCACAAAATGGGTGTGAACAATTTTAAGAGATCTAAATCATTCAAGTACTTTCTCTGACCATAACGGAATGAAGCTAAAAATAAATAACACCAAAGGAAGGAACTTTCACAAATATCAGGAGATTAAATAACTCACTCTTGAATAAGTAGATCAAAGAAAATATTGCAAAAGAAATTGGTAAATAGCCAGAAATGAATGAAATGAGACCTCAACATATCAAAACTTATAGGATGTGGTAAAGGCAGTGCTCAGAGGGAAATTTACTCCCCTAAATGTTTACATTAAAAAAGAAGAAAGAACAAAAATTGAGGACTTTACTGCTCATCTGGAGAAACAAGAGAAATAACAACAAATTAACCTCTCAGCAAATAGAAGAAGAGCAATAACAAAGATTAAAGTAGAAATAAATGAATTGTAGAACAAAAAATACAATAGAAAGAACTAAAAAACAAAAGTTGATTCTTCAAGAAGATCAACTAAATCAATGGACCCTTAGCTAGTCTGGAAAAGAAAAAAGAAAGAGGAGACAGGTATATCAAATTAGAAATGAAAGAGTTGCCATTACAATGGACTCTAAATAAATAAAAATCATAAAAGGATACTAAGAACAACTAAATGACTCTAACACCAAAACCAGGTAAAGAGACAATATGAAAGGGAACTACAGACCAGCCTCCCTAATGATCACATATGCAAACATTCTTAACCAAACACGGGCAAATTGAATCCAATGCCACATTAAAAGAATTATACAACATGATCAACTTGGGTGTATACCAGGCATGCAAGGGTGGTTCAACATAAGAAAAACAATTAATGTAATATACAAGAAAAGCAATTAATGTAATACAACATATTAACAAGTCAAAAGGGAAAAATCCTATGATTATCTTGACTGACACTGAAAAAGCTTTCTACAAAGCACAGCATCTTTTTCTGATAAAAGCACTTCAAAATGTCTGAATCAAAGGAATGTTCCTCAATATGATAAAGGGCATATATGAAAATCCAACAGCCAGCATCATGCTCAATGATGAGGGGCTGAAAGCCTTTCCTCTGAGATAGGGAATGAGACAAGGATGCCCACTGTCACCACTATTATTCAACATTGTGCTGGAAGTTTCTAACTGGAAAAATCAGGCAAGAAAAGGAAATAAAGGTATCCAATTGGACAGGAAGAAGTAAAACTTTCATTATTTGCTAAATTACATGAGCCTATATTTGGAAAATCCTGAGAAATCTAAGACAAAGCTACTGAAGCTAACAAACAAATTCAGCAAATTGGTGGGTACAAGTTTAATGCATAAAAATCAGTGATGTTTCAATACACAATAATGACCTAACTGAGGAGACAATTAAGAAAAAAATTACATCCACAATACCATCTAAAAGAATCAAGTATCTAGGAATAAACCTGACAAGGGATGTAAAGGACCTGTATATAGAAAACTAAAACACATTGCTAAGAGAAATCAAAGAAGGTCTAAATAGATGGAAAGACATTCCATGTTCATGAATAGAAAGGTTAAATATTGTTAAGATGTCAATTCTACCCAAATTGATCTACAGATTCAATGTTATACCAATCAAAATTCCAACAACCTACTTTGAAGACTTCGAAAAGCTAATTATCGTTTATTTGGACTAAGAGGCACCAAATAGAACAATATACGGTAAAAAAGAAGAACAAAGTATGAGCATTAGACTTCCTGATTTTAAAGCTTATTTCAAGCCATAGTGATAAACAAACAGCATGGTATTGGCACAAAGAGAGACATATTCATCAATGTAATTGAGTTGAAAGTTTGGAAATCGGCTCAGTCTCTGGTTAATAATTGATCTTCGGCAAAGGTCCCCAAATCCATTGAACTGGGGCAGAATATACTTTTCAATAAATGGGGCTGGGAGAACTGGATATCCATAGACAAAGTAATGAAAGATGACCACTACCTCCACCCTATATGAAAATTAACTCAAAGTGGATAAAAGATCTGAGTATAAGAGCCAGAACCATAAAACTTCTAGAAGAAATATAGACAAACATCTTCAGGATCTAGTAATAGGAGGTAGCTTCTTAGACCTTATAGCTAAAGCACAAGCAACAAAAGAAAAACTAGATAATTGAGAACTCCTCCAAATCAAGTACTTTTGGGCCTCAAAGGATTTTTCAAAAGGCAAAGAGGCAGCCAAATCAATAGGAGAAAATATTTGGAAATAGTATATCTGATAAGGGTTTGAGTTCCAGTATATATAAAGAAATCACAGAACCTGACAGCAAAAGTTCAAACAACCCAGTTATAAAGTGGGCAAATTATATGAATAGACATTGCTCTGGAAGAAGAAATACAAATAGCTATAAAGCATATGAAAAGAGGTTCATCTTCATTAGCTGAAAGGGAACACAAATCAAAACCACAAGATGTCATCTATGACTCTAAGAATGGCTGCCAGTGAACAGAGAGGAAATGACAAATGTTAGGACATGGAAAAATTGGAACACTTATGCACCGTTGGTGGGAATGCACAATGGTATAGCACTGTGGAAGACAGTTTGGTGGGTCCTCAGAATATCAAGTTGACCTACAACCTGGCAATGCCACTACCATACCAGAAGAGCTGAAAGCAGTGTCACAGACATTTGCACACTGATATTCACAGCGGCATTATTCACCATTGCTAAAAGATTGTAACAACATAACAACACAAGTGTTCACCAAGGAATGAGTGGATAAACACAATGTGGTATATGCATACAATAGAAATTTATGCAGCAGTGAGCAGAAATGAGGTCCTGAAGCATATGACAATATGGATGAAACTTGAAGACATAATGCTGAGAGAAATAAGTCACACACAAAAGGATAGATACTGTATGAATTCACTAATATGAGCCCCCTCAAAAATGTAAACTAAGAGTCTTAAAATATAGAATATAGGGAACCTAGAGCTAGAGGGGTGATAGAGAAAGGGGAACAGCTACTTCATATGTATAGACAAATTAATGAGATTGAACTTAATAGTATGGGAATGGATAGAGATGATAGTAGTTCATTAGTTGGTTTATAAGTAATAGTGCTATATTGAAGATGAATATGAATGAAAAGGGTTGTTTAGAGCCAAAGTAGCTCACCAATTAGTGCTACTAATATAAATAAGTTCTTTCATGAACTTTTTCAGAAGCATGACATTTGTACAAAGAGTTAATGATAGAAGGGTATATGGAAAAAAACTTTATTGCATGCTATGGGCTATATTTAACAGGAGTATATCACTAATACCACAGCAATGCTAGGGGTATATAATTGGGGGGGGAGGAAAAATGTCAAGGGGAGATTAGTATTTTCTTTTTGGTGTAGGTATGTCTATCCATTATTTTTCTCTTTGGAGCCATGAAAATTGTCTAAAATTGGGAGTCATGGTGATTTCAAAACTAAGTAGGGATACTGTGAAACATTGATTATTTATATTAATAGAATTTGTGCTATCTGAATAGATCTCCACAAAATCTGCAGATTCACAACCAATAAACAAGAGAGATTCAAATGTTAGAAAATGTGGAGAGAGAGAGAGAGAGGTGCACCTATTTAATGGTGGTGGGTTGCAGAAGGGGCAACCACTCTGGAGGCTAATTCAGTGATTCCACAGGAGGCTAATTATGGTTGTCATATGATTAGGCAATCCCATTACAGGGAATATACTCAAAAGAACTGAAAGCAAGGACTTGAATAAACATTTGCCCACTGAAGTTTATGGCAACATAACACCAACACCAATAGATGGAGTTGTCCAAAAGGTACATTGACTGAGAAGCAATAGGGCAACTGTGGTGAATTTATATCATGGAATATTGTGTGGCTACAGAAAGGAATGAAGTCATGAGACATGCAATGAGTTCAATGAACCATGAGGACATCATGTTGAGCAAAATAAGCCAGAAATAAAACGACAAATATTGTATTGTCTCTTTTAGAAAATGCTTATAAGAAATTTGGGGCCTATATTAGTAAAGCTCTTATACAAGAGTCACATTTATTCTTGAGCTTTAAATGTTACATCTAAATTCTGAGCTGCTGTGCTATATGTGTATAACCCGGAATTTTCTTGGAACCTGTGTGATGCATAAGACTCAGAGCTGGAGTTCTGCAACTCTGAAAGTCAGCATTCCTACATCGAGCATCTGTGAAAGAAGCCAAACTAGAGATCAAGCTTTGATTAGCGATAAGAACAAAGCCAATCTTGATGGGACTAAGTTAAATCATAATATAGGGTAAAGGACCTTTACCTCATTCATATACTGTATGAGGCCAAAGAAAGAGAGATTTATTTTGCCAAAACCTAAATTTTCTGTGGCATACAATCTAACTTAACTTGTCTGGCCAGCTCAGGTAACTAACCTAAACACGTGGAGCCTAGAATTGGGAACAAGGTCTTGCAATTCTGTATAGCTTAATATAATACTCAGATATTCTGGAATATGTTGGGCAGATAATTAAAAAGTATTGGCAAAGTCCTTCATGAGCCTGAAGGAAAAATATGGAACTATTCAACTTTCCCACCTGGGAAATCCCTGATATTCCCTCAAACATTAGGGACTTTCAGGTTAATAGGGCAAGCCCTTGATCTTGAAGATTGCTCTTCTGAAAAATATCTATAACAGAGAATCTGAGCATAACTGTATAATGCCTGAGTTCTTTTCAGAGAACTTCTTTTATTGTTTAGATGTGGCTCCTCTCTTTTTCTAAGTCCAACTCTGCAAGTAAAATCATTACCTTCCTGCTACATGGGAAATGACGTTCTGGGATGTAAGTGTTCCTGGCAATGTGGGAAATGACTCCCAGGAATGACTCTGGCCCTGACACCATGGGATTGACAATGCCTACCTGGCCAAAAGTGGGAAAATAAATGTAATGAAATAACATATCAGCGGCTAAAAACTTTCAAATAGAGTCGAGAGGGTATTCTGGATACCTTATGCAAGCTTCAGCTAGACACTGCCATCCTATGCCAAGCCCCAACCAACAATGTTCCTCTAAATCTTAAAAATCCCCAGGGCTCTATCTAGGACTCTATGAAAGATTCACTCACTAAGTTTATTTTTCAGAAATCTATAACCTCTAGGTGGTTCCTAGGCCAAATAAGTACTGAAATCCAGAGTTATCAGTGTCTCCAGAAGCATCACTAAATTGCATCCCCCTAAACTATACTTTTGACACCCTTTTTCAACATGAAGAATTAGAATGGCCTTTGTCAAAAAATTCCTATAGAGTGGGAGCAGGAATAAAGGAGAAGGATGAATTGTATTAGAGAAGATAGAATTTAACAAATGAGTGTGACTAAAGAATATTAACGTTTCCTTTGTAGACTGCAGTATGTTAGAGGAGCTAGAAAGAAGCACTTGAAATGATGGCACTGTCATCCATGACATACTTTGTAAATTTGTCCTAAAGTACATGTTAAAATATACTTTGAAATTTATCACTCTTTTGTATATATTTCACAATAAAATATGTTTAAAAGCCCTATCAATTTTAATTCTAGACCTATACCTAGTATCCTGCTGCTTTTTTCTAACACCATTTCCCCTTTCTTTGTAAAGTTATACATTATGTTCTCCTGATCTTTTCCAATGGTTTAAACATGGCTTTCTTGCCTCTAGTCTATTTTGATTTACACATCCATCAAACTTCCTACATTTGCGTCTCTAAAAAAAGAAAAGATCATTCTCCTCCGTGGAACCCCTACTGGTATCTTGACATATAATCTTGATTCGAGACGTGGCTCTGGAATCTAGATCCCACACATTTTGTGTTGTAAACCGGAAAGAGTATCTCTGATGTAATAAAGCAGGCTAGCTTCGTTAAACATGTAGATGTTTTCCATGGTTCTCTGTAAGAAGACAAGTTGGTTACCTACCCAATTTTCTCTCTATCTTCCTTCTTTAAAACAAAACAAAAGAAAATAAAATCCATATTTTATTACTTACGGTCAGTACATACCATTTTCATTTCTTTGTATTTTTAGGGCATATCTACACAATGCCAGCTTCTAGTGTTGGCAACAATAGTTGCAAACAATATTTGATCAATATTTTATAATTTTAGCTACAATGAAACCATGTATTTGGAAAATTACTTTATCTAAGAAAGGGGTTTTCTAAATGTAACAGTTATTCTCAACAAATGTTTTTTGTTTTCTCTCTACAAGCTAAACAATCAAAAAAAGAATGAATATGACTTTAAAAAAGAAAACGGCTTCCACCTAACTAGGAAAAACGCCTAGTAAGAAAATGCTTTCACAATTGCTGACTTTTTAAAAGAGACCAAGAACTGCTATTTGAGAATAGGGCTATAAATGGACGAGTTAATGTTCCAAAGAAAATTCCTAGGAGGCTGACACAGTCCATTAAAATGAGGGGTGTTTGGTCACTTTACTGAATTACTTTAGAGAAAACCTGAGGTCTTAAGGAGTTCCTTCCAGAGACTAGAAAATTTCAGAGATCACTACAATGCTGTTTGAAAATGACTTCACAGTTTTTCTTAAAAGCTATTAGGTGCTTTGTATAACATAAAAGATATTGTTGATATTCACATATTCATTCCTTTTTGCCTAAAAATCCCAAATAAAAATAACAGCCTCCTATGGCAGGAAAGCTCTCAAAAGACAAGCATGATGGCAGGCTATAAAATATTTAGTTTTGGGGTGGGCAATGGTGGCACAGTGGCAGGGTTCTCACCTGCCATGCTGGAGACACAGGTTCGATTCCTTCACCTGTTCATAAAAAAAAAAAAAAAAAGAAATTTGGTTTTGAATTGTTTTTTTATACTGCTTTTACTATGAAGTCCAATAGTAATTAATATTATCATTAAATTAATCTTTTATAGGTAAAACAAAGCTTCCTGAATTTCAATAACTAAAAGTTTGTGCAATTTCTAAATCTCAAAAGTTAGCTATTGTGCCGATTTCATTGCTCAGTAAATGTATATAATAAATGAAGAAAATGTATTGACTACTTCCATAAGCAAAGCAGTATGCAGAAAACTACTATGGTATGCAGATATTTAGCAAACGTACTTTCTACTTTTATAGAAAGTCTAACTTGGAAGAAAACATAAATAGAAAAAAAAATTCACTGATAATTCCAAACACTGTATAATACATATAAAACAACATACATGAGATTGAGTTAGGGTCTCAAGATTATAAATATCAAAGTTATTATATATTTTTCTCTGCAATCAATCCGACTTCTGATGCAAATGTGACTATGTAATAATCTTTTGTATCCCGGATAGAGATTGAACTAATTCATTATTTCCTTCAGTAATCATACAGGTAATGATGTGGCTTTAATATCAAGTTTATTATAAAGTTTTCTTTTCAGTTTACTTTCTGAGTGGTGCATATCGCTTAAAATATTATTTTATGCCTTTTTTTGTTTTGTTTTATTCCACCATCACCTTAATTTTCTTTCTACTTTGTCAGGTAACAATTGGCTTTGTAAATGTTTAATATGGAACAGGTTTGTAGCAGGATTGAAAACAGAAGTCACTTGCTTTGCTAGCCTTTTTGTCCTTTGTTTTCCCAATGATTAAAGATCATTTAGGGAAATAGAAGGTGTGTGTGGGATATTAAAGGAAGAAAAGAGAAATAGTTTGTCAAATTAAGAGGAGGGTCTTCAATAAGCAGAGGGAACTCTGGGAATCTTTTTACCTGTAAAAGAACAACAATGAGTATCAGATGCCTCTATGCAAGGGGGTGGGGAATAGAGAAAAATTTGCAATATTTCTTGACCACAAGGGGGAGAAAAGAACGTTTCGGTGACAGAGATTTCAAATAGTCGAGAGGTCATTCTGGAGATTATTCTTATACATTATACAGATATGAATTTTTAGTTTTTGGTATATTAGAATGTCTAAAAGGAAATATTTAAAATTGTTGAACTGTACTCCAGTATCCTTGATTCTTGACTATGATTATAGAACTATAGAGCTTTTATGATATGACTGTGTGATTGTGAAAGCCTTGTGACTGACACTCCCTTTATCCGGTGTATGGAGAGATGAGCAAGAAAATAAGGACAAAATTAAATAAATAATAGAGGGAATAAAGGTTATAGGATGTTCTGGATGTTATTTTCTGTTTTAATTCTTATTTTTATTTTGGGGGGTAACAAAAATGTTCAAAAATTGATTGTGGTGATGAATGAACAACTGTATAATGATACTGTGAACCATAAATTGTACACTTTGGATGACTTTACAGTATGTGACTATATCTAAATAAAATCACATTAAAAATTTTAGATTACAAAAAATCAATATACATTTTGCAAGAGAAAGTATATATATATAGACAGATAGATAGATATAGAGAAAAAGTTAGGATATGCACCAAAGTGCCAATTTTTTCAAGAAGTTGAGATGATGCATGATTTTCATTTTCTTTTTTATAGTTTTCTACATTTTCAATTTTCTAAAATCAACATATAATCATAAAATAAATATTATGTTTAAAGCTGAATGTGTATAACAATAAAGACTGGAAAACCACTTG
>PVIY010057139.1:0-13019 GCA_004026745.1 Myrmecophaga tridactyla
GCCTGATTACAGAAGCAGCCCCAACCACGATTCCCCTCTTCACAATAAATCAGTGTATTGTCAATATCTAAACCAGATCCTTATTCTCAATAATTATTTGTTGAATAAATCCATCTTCATCTACTAGTACAAGCTAGAAACAGCAAGCTATTGACAAAAAACCCAGTTAGAAAAAGTCCTACATTTTGGTTTCCAAGCCGACTTCAGCCATTGCTCCAGCGTCTGCCATGTGTTCTGCCACGCGTTCTCCAAGGTCCATCCATGAAGTTCAACCCTGCAACTCTTGCTTCGTGCATCCAGGACATGCGACCCTTAAGCCCAGGGTAAGGACGGCTGCTGATCACTGACCACCTGCTCCCTGCCAGGACTGTGCACACGGATTTCCTTAAGTTTTCTCATTTGGTCCTCCCCAAACACTGCAAGGAGATTGACAGTCACCCCCTTTTACAGATGAAGAAGTCAAAGTTCAAAGAGGCCAAGTGAATTTCCCAAAGTCCCACAACTGGTTAATAAATAAAAGACATGATTCCAGCCCAAATCCCTCTGACCGCAAAGTCTGTGTTCTTTCTGTCATGCCACACACGAGGCAGGACATGTCAGGCTCCACCTAGGATAAGGCATGGGGAATGGGCCACAGGCCAAATACTAATAACAGCAAGAAAAATAGCTGAGTGTCATGTCTCTCACTGACAAAGCACAATACAATTGGTCATCTTACTTAATCTTACGAATGATCCTGTGAGATAAATATCACTGCCTTCCGTTTTACAGATGCAGGTCCTGAAGTTTGGAAAGGTCAAGTAACTTCCTCTATGACACAGCTAATATATTGTGGAGTTAAATCTACCTAATTCTAAAGCCTCTTTGTCCTTTCAGCACAATACCAGATTAGTGCTGTGTTAGGGTTCTCTAAAGACACAAGTAACAGGAGACATCTGTAAACAGGAGATTTATAAAGATGTCTCACGCAACCATGGGGATGGAAGAGACCAAAAAATCCACAGGGCAGGCTGTGAGGCTGACGATGCCATTGAAGTGTCTGGAGGAACTCCACAGGAGAGGCTTGCTGGCTGAAGAAGCAGTGAAAGAGTTCCTTCTTCCTTAAAAGCCTTTAGCTGATTGAATTATCCCATTGTGGGAGACATGCCTTAGTTGATTGTAGATATAATCAGCCACAGATGCAATCAACTGAATGATGATTTAATGCACCAGCCTTCTGATTTAGCAACCAAGCATGAAATATCCTTGCAGCAACGGACAGGCCAGTGCTTGCCTCATCAGACAACTGGGCATTATCACTTGGCCAATTTGACACCAGAACCTATCACAGTCCATCCCTTGTCAAGTTGGCAGCTACACACATCTTAAAACATGCTCAATTTCCAAGTAGAACACAATAACAGACATACGTTTCACCTAACAATACTCAATTGTCCTGCTTGCAACTGGAAACATTCCACCTCTCTCCAGAACAGGGGCAAGTCCTTAGGGAACATTCACCCTTTAACTTCATATCCTATGACTTAAATACTGTAACGTGAACAAAACAACTTATGTCATATGAGAAGAGAAAAACAAGATATTTGCTTATGTACAAATGCAAACATACTCTTAAAAAATGGTGGAAGTATTCATACACTCACAGTCCTCATTTCTGCAACTGGTCATGGTCATAGTTCATATTTATCACTGTCTTCTACTACCCATTCATCCCATGCTCCTTTACCCTCAGCAAGCACTTCAGCTGGCCATGGTTCTTTGCCAAGTGGGGTGACCCAAACCTTCATTCCTGAAGTTTCTGGGCCATTGGTAGTCCTGCCTGGATTGGGTTGTTGCAGTTTTCCATTGTCTTTAATCACAGAGTATGGTAGTATTAAGAGATGCCCTAGGGAAACTCTTCTTTACCTCCAGTGTGTAGCTGCAGTACTATTTCCCCTTGATAGTCAGTATCAATCACCCCAGACAGAACAGTAATCCCCTTTTGTGCCTGTTGACTCAATGACATGAGAAGTTCAAAGTGGCCGGGTGGCAGTTTTAACTTCTAGGTCAATGGAATCATTATTATGTCCCCTGGTAGGAGCACTCCTCCATTTGGAACTAAAACCTGTAGACCAGCAGAGCTTAAGATGTTCAAGGACAGGAAGCAAAATTTTTTCTAGTGAATCACTAGGACTGATGGTGAGCAGTGTCATTCCTATTTCCACCCCTTGATTCCTGGACCAGTGAATCCTGGCTATGGGAGAAACAGCACCGTAGAGTAGATGCTGATTCAGAGCATACATAGTCTCCTGGAGAACACTGCCCCAGCCCTGCAAAGTATTGTCACCTAGTTGGCATTGTAATTGGGTTCAAAAGGCCATTCCATCCTTCTATCAATCCAGCTGCCTCTGGATGATGGAACATGGTAAGACCAGAGAATTCCATGAATATGTGCTCATTCCCACACTTCATTTGCTGTGAAGTGGGTTCCTTGATCAGAAGTGATGCTGTGTGGAATACCATAATGGTGTGGTAAGACACTCTGTAAGTCCATGGATGATAGTTTTGTGGAAGCATTGTGTGCAGGGAAGGCAAACCCATATTCAGAGTATGTTTCTACTCTAGCTAGAACAAATTGCTTCCCCTTACATAATGGAACTGGTCCATGTAATCAATCTGCAGTCAGGTAGCAGTCTTATCACTTCAGGGAATGGTGCCATGTTGGGGACTGAGTATGGATCTCTGCTGCTAGCAGACTGGGCACTCAGCAGTGGCTGTAGCCAGGTCAGTGTTGGTGAGTGGAAGTTCATGTTGCTGAGCCCATGCATAACCTCCATCCCTACCACCATGACCACTTTGTTCATGAGCCATTGGGTACTGGCAGGAGTGGTTGAGGAAAGAGGATGATTTGTATCTACAGAATGAGTCATCTTATCCACTTAACTATTAAAAACTTTCCTCTACTGAAGCCACCCTCTGGTGAGTATTCATATGGGACACAATATCTTCATGTTCTTTGACCACTCAGAAACATCTATTCACATACCTCTTCCCCAGACCTCTTTGTCACCAGTTTTCCAATCATGTGCCTTCCAAGTCCCTGACCATCCAGCCAAACCATTAGCAATAGCCTATGAGTCAGTATCCAAACGCACCTGTGGTCAGTTCTCCTTCAAAGCAAAATGAACAACCAGGTGCACTGCTCCAAGTTCCACCCACTGGGAGGATTTCCCCTCACCACTATCCTTTAAGGACAACCCAGAAGGGGGTTGTAGTGCTGCAGGTGTCCACTTCCGGGTGGTACCTGCATATCATGCTGAACCATCTGTAAACCAGGCCTGAGTTTTCTCTTCCTCAGTCAACTCACTGTAAGGAACTCCCCAGAGGCCATAGCTCTGGTCTGGAAAAGAGAAGGTAATGTGGCAGAAGTGGGGGCCATGGGCATTTGAGCCACTTCCTCATGTAACTTACTTGTGCCTTCAAGACCTGCTTGAGCCCTATCTCTAATACACCATTTCCATTTTATGATGGAGTGCTGCTGTGCACGCCCAACTTTATGGCTTGTTGGGTAAGACAACACTGTTCATGATAGGCAACTTAGGTTTCATGGTAACTTGATGGCCCATGGTTAAGCATTCAGTCTCTATTAAGTCCCAATAGCAGGCTAAAAGCTGTTTCTCAAAAGGGTAATAGTTATCTGCAGTGGATGGTAAGGCTTTGCTCCAAAATCCTAAGGGTCTGTGTTCTGATTCTCCTATAGGGGCCTGCCAAAGGCTCCAGGCAGCTATTTATCACTGACATTTGCAGCATCATTGGATTTTCTGGAACATATGGCCCAAGTGGCAGAGTAGCTTGCATAGCAGCCTGGGACCATTGCTGAGCCTCCTCTTGCTCCAGTCCCCATGCAAAACTAGCACTTTGTAAATGGGCCAGAGTGGCACACCCAAACGAGGTATATATTGTCTTCAAAAATCCAAAAAAGCCAACTAGGCATTGTGGTCATGGGAGGGGCCATATGCAACAATTTATCCTTCACCTTAGAAGGGATATCTCAACATGCCCCACACCACTGGACACCTCGAAATTTCACTGAGGTAAAAGGTCCCTGCATTTCTGTTGGATATATCTCCCATCTCCTGACACACAAATGCCTTACCAATAAGTCTAGAGTAGTTGCTACTTCTTGCTCACTAGGTAAAATCAGCATGATATCATCAATCTAATGCACCAGTGTGATTTCTTGTGGGAGGGAGAAATGGTCAAACTCCCTGTGAACAAGATTGTGGCATAGGGCTGGAGAGTGGATATAACCCTGAGGCAGGACAGTGAAGGTATACTGCTGGCCTTTCCAGCTGAATGAAAACTGTTTCTGGTGGTCCTGACTGGGAGCTATTGAAAAAAAGCATTTGCCAGATCAACAGCAGCATACAGATACCAGGCGATGTGTTGATTTACTCAAGCAATGATACAACCTCTGGAACAGCAGCTGCAACTGGAGTCACCGCCTGGTTAAGTTCACGATAATCCACTGTCACCCTCCAAGACCCATTTCCTTTCTGCACAGGCCAAATAGGAGAGTTGAAAGGAGATGTGGGAATCACCACCCCTGCATCCTTCAAGTCCTTAAGAGCGGCAGTAATCTCTGCAATCCCTTCATGAATACTATATTGCTTCTGATTCACTATGTTGCTAGGTAGAGGGCAGTTCTAGTGGCTTCCACTTGGCTTTTCCTACCAAAATATACCTCACTCCCTGAGTCAGAGAACCAATGTGGGGATTCAGCCAGTTGCTGAGTATGTTGATTCTAACTATGCATTCCAGAACTGGGGAAATGACCACAGAATGGGTTGGGGAGCCACTGGACCAACTGTGAGACGGACCTGAACTAAAATTTCATCAGTCACCTGACCTCCATAAGCCCCTCCTCTGACTGGTAGACCAGAGTGACATTTTGGGTCTCCTGGAATTAGTGTTACTTCTGAGCCAGTGTCCAATATTCCCCCAAATATCTGATCATTTCTTTTCCCCAGTGCACAGCCACCCTGGTAAAAGGCCAGAGGTCTCCCTGGGGGAGGCTGGGAGGAAGGTTAGCAGTGTAAATTTGGGGCAGTGTAAAAGGATCCTTCCCCAAGGATACCTGGCCTTCCCTTCCTTTAAGGGGCTCTGGATCTGTAAACTGTCTCAAGTGTAAGAATTGATTAAGAGGCTGTGACTCTCTGTTTTTGTAATTCAAGCTAGACTTCTGTTCACTTTACCTAAAACTCTTCTCCCTATACAGCTCAAACAAGAATTTAGTAGACTGCCCATCTATTTTACTTCTAGGTACCTCATGATCTTCTAGCCAATGCCACATGTCTCTGTGAGTCAGACTATTTTGGCTGCTGCTTTCAGTCTGCTGTCCATTATGGTGGCCACACCCACCTTCTCTATGGTGATTAATGTCTCCACCTGGCTTCTGCCAACTTGGATCTGATCATTCCCATTGTGTGACACCAGTTCCCACAGTAATATCTGACCTACAGAGAAGGGCAACTACAGAGCTTTTCAGGGATGATGGAGCTAGTCTCATGAATTTATTTCTCAAGGTTCTGGTGAAAAGATGTGTCCTCTGGACATTCCTGGGGTGTGTGAGCAGGTCTTCCATGATAAATCCCCTCGTATTCCAATTTCTCTAAGCCTCTGGATCCCCTCATCTGCATTATATTAGGGCAATTCTGGCATTTCAACCTCAGGTAATGTCGATCACATTTGGATCCACGTTTCAGCCAAGCATCATAAAACTGTTAATGCCCTTTCTAATTCTTTGAGCTACAACACTGAATGCATAATCTCTGCTTAGTGGACCCATATCAATAAATTCAGCTTGATCCAATTTTGTATTCCCTCCACCATTATCCCATACCCTGAATATCTATACCCACACATATTCCCTGATTTCTGTCTATGTAGATTGGAAAACTCGTGCACTTCTTTTGGAGTGTGGGCTCCTCATGGGTCACACTTTGTACCTCACCTTTTGGGGTCTGCATGGACTTCAGTTATAGGTCTTGAAGAAAGAGGGGTGGTATGGGTGGGTCATGAAAATAAATAGAAGTGTCTTTCAAGTCAATTACATCAGGGCTTTCCATTGCAGTTTCATCTAATGAAACAGAATTAACTGCTCCAGACAGAGGAGTGAGGGCTGTTTTCCCAGGGGAGTTGGTTACAGGGTTAGCAGGCAGTGAAGTTAATCTTGTTAGTTGAGGTTGGATGGCAGACTCATCTGGGCAGACTAGAGGCTGGAAAGCTGTTTCCTCAGGGCATTATGGAGGTCAGGAAGCTCTTTCCTCAGGGCAGTCCATTACAGATCTATCTAGAAAAGTCTCAGCAGATTCCAGGGATCCCGTCTTCCCACCGCCATCATTATCAAGCCATATATCACCATTCCATGTTTCCGGATCCCATTCTATTCCAATCAGAGCCCTTACTTTAACAGTAGATACCCTGCAAGGTTGAGATTTTAGTTTATGTTATAAATCTGCTATTTGCACAATGAGGCTTTGTGTCTGGTTTTCAGAGATCTGAAGTCTGCGACCACAGGAAATAAGATTTCTTTCAGGGTAAACATGAAAACTTTTATATCATTCATATGGTGTTGAAGTTGCAAATTTGAAGCCTTCAACTCATCCCCTTCTCTCAATACTGTGTCCAGCATATCTAACAACCAACCAATATCATTATACCCCTTAATTCCATAAAACTACACAAAGGTGTCAAAAACATTCTCACCCAGAGCCTTGCCTCATATAGGCATACAATTAGCAGAATCAAATGGTGATATTTTGAGTATCTCTTTTGCCAACTCATCTTATGGACTGTCAGTGCCATCTTGATTTTTGGAACCAGAGTGATTAATGCCTCTGAGTCTTGTCAGCGTAGAAAACCAATTGTAAAAACCCACTTTTAAGATTCTGTTTCTTAAGCTGTGTTAGTCAGGGTCCTCTAGAGAAACAGAACCAGCAGGAGAAATCAGCAAATATGAGATTTATAAAGGTGTCTCATGTGACCATGGGAATGGAAGAGTCCAAATCCGCAAGGCAGGCTGTGAAGCTGACTGCTCCGATGAAGGGTCTGGGCAAACTTTTACAGGAGAGGCTTGCTGGCTGAAGAAGCAGTAAAAGAATCTTCTTCCTTAAAAGCTTTCATCTGATTGAATTATCTCATTGTGGGAGACACGCCTTAATTGATCACAGACTTAATCAGCCATAGATGCAATCAACTGAAACTGAATGATGATTTAATACACCAGCCTTCCAGATTATCAACCAACCACTAAATATCCTCGCAGCAAAGGTCAGGCCAGTACTTGCCCTCCGGACAGCTGGGCATCGTCACCTGGCCAAGCTGACATCAGAACCTAACCATCACAAGTGCCAACTGGAAGTGTAGCAAGACATGGGGGAGGGTGGAGATTTGCTATTGTCTCCAGTAGGAATCCAAGATTCTGTTGGAGCTCAATGACTAAGAGTAATATGTATATATACATATATTATATGGCATATGGCATATGTATATTATTTATTAGAGCATGTTTATCCACCCAAATCATTTCAGAAATGCTGTGACTGACAGGCATGAACAGCCTCACTCTGTTTAATAAACTCTGAAGGCTCTGCTCATTAAGAATAAAAGTAACCTTCCCTCTGCCTTCCTGGCTGTAATAACATTTTCTTAAGTCCAAGATAAATAATGACTTACTCATATTAATACTCTAAGATAGAGACCCAAATCTCCTAATGTATATATGCATTCACCAATGCTCTCATGGTGAATAGCACAAATATAACTTGGATTAGAGTAACTGGCTTTTAAAGATTAGTATTTAAGTCCAATTCCTAAAATGTAGGAGGCTCAAAGAGGGAGAGATTCAACCAACACAGGCATCCTGCAAAAAAGTTTGAGATATGTACTCTAACCCCGATACCCATTACATGTTTCCACCAGATTATCATCTCCATTTGTCACCAGAGGCAAGCTTCATGACTCCATGCATGGATCAAATGTGGTCCTCTATGTTCTACTCTTAATGTGTGGGAAAGCAGAGTGCTACAGGCTGTCCCTGGGGCCCTGGACATCTGCTCTCATTTTCCCCTTCAGCCAGTTTTCTTGCCTGTTCCTAGAAGTTTAGGGTGCTCATGAATTTCTCCTACCCAAGCTAATTTGCTTTACAGCATGTGAAGATACAGACTGGTTAACCTTATTCTCTATTCAGCCCCAGATCCTACATTTAAGGATGACCACAGAGATTATACAGAGGAAAAGTGTGATAGAAACTTGCCAGGGTTTCCCAAAATGAAAGCTCCAGAGGGATGGAATGTTATTAGATCCCTCAAAAGGGTTCCAGAATCCATACATTTGGGAAACAGCGGATGAAACAAAACTAAGCACGTGTCTCTGCTATAGAGGCTTTAATATGCAAATATACATCTCCAAGAGATGACTATCATACACAGCATAACTCCAGTACATGTCACACATTCAGGAAACATGACCTAGGACTCTTGTTATCTGAAATACCCTCTTAGAATCGCTATTAAGTAGTTCTTGAAACCTTTTATTTTTTTCGGTTGGAATAAACAACATCTCATGGCAAGGAATCCAAAGAGCTCACCATTCTAAAAGGAAAAGTAAGTATGTTCTTATATTCACCATTCGTTTTATAATCCCACTTTGCAAATCTTTGCAAACCATCACCTAGGATGTTCCTGCATGTATTTTGGAGCTTTTGATGAATGTGTTGTCCCTGATGGATTAACGGGATGACAACCCATGCCCCTTGGACACTGATGTCAGCCATGCCCTCCACTCTACCCTCCTCCCCCCAGCCCAACTGTACACTGAGGATCAGTGCTATGCAAGGTACCACCCGGTGGCCCCTGCACTGCAGTGGGAGAAATCGGTAAAGAGATGCTCAGCAAGTGTCAAGCTATCTTCTCCTAAACTGATGCCCAAGTGATAACATCCTCTGCCCAAACAGCCTGATTAAAAACCTAAGCTTTCTCAGCTTTGGCACAGGCCAGGTTTCTATGGAAACATTATTTCAAAGGGAATGTCTTAATTTAGCTCTCCAGACCGCTTGCATGGCCTTATGAGTCCTGCACATGGTTGTTCTAAGCAATCAGCCAGTTGGGTGGGGTGGGGGCTGGGGATGAGTCCTGGATCATGCAGAGGACCAGCCCTGCCCTGTGTGGTGGCAGCCAGAGGGTAGGGAGCCAGCCAAGTAGGCGAGCAGCAGAAGGACAGTCTCAGGCCACATGGAGCTCTGCAGCTTTAGTGGAAAGCTGTATTCCATGCCCAAATGGTAAGCATTCAGCTCAGGGCATAAGCAACAGGTTAAAAAAAGGCGTCTTCAGCACTTACCATTATATGATAAATTGTTAAATGAGATTCCAAGGAGATGAAGTTATTTCCTGGAGGTCCCACAAGTCAGTGATGGAGTTGGGACTCCATGCCAAGTGAAGTCAGCTCTAGTTTCAACTAGTTGCTCATTCCACTCTAACTACAAGCAGTTCTCAAAGATCATGATGGGGGAGGATACCCCATTAAAGCTCTGACCTTCCAAGTTCCAAACTGCAGCCAGGTCTGTCCTATTGCCTCTGAAGTGTGCCATGGATACGCTAATAAAGAGGGCACACATCCTATTTTCTCATTTCCAGGGAAAATGTCCCATGTTTTCTGCCCGGCATTGAGCACTGCTACCCCTACCTCCCAAGCCATCCCAGAACTCTGCAGTGAGGCTGGCCTACTCAGCAACATTAGCCATGGATGCTCCTGAATCTGGCAACGAAGGCAGGCTCCTGGCTGCCCTATGTCTGCGCTTGAGCTATGTGTGGGAAAGGTCTGGGCTTTGCCACCACATGATGGTGGGCATATTTCCACAGGTCCCTACTTATAAATTTACAAAGTGCCAGCTACCTCCAGGCCTTTCCAGAGGAGTTGGAGATGTAAATACAAGGAGACCAGCATGGAGTAGGACCTTGCTTGTAATACCACTGAAGAAGCAGGGTTTCCAAGTTAGGAGATGCCTAGTCCATTAAGCCAACATTTTAAGGACATGCATCATCTCCATTTAAAATCTCTTTAAGATGATGACTAAAATATGTCATTCTCCAAAGATTTTGGTAACATCTTCCCAATACAGTATTTCAGATATGGAGAACTCTGGGGCGAGTCTAAAGGCAATCTCCCATTAAGGACAAAGGTGTAATTACAAGGGATCAGTCATCTTCTATCTGTAAATTAGTTGAGTTGTGCTTGGTGAGAACTATTTTGGTTTCTCTGTGTCATAAACAATGGATTTCAAGTTAAAGAAATACAAAATATAAAAATATTTTCACAGAACTCACGTCTCTGGAGCACCTATTATGTGCTACACTTTTGTGTATTATCTCATTTAATCCTCATGTCACCCCTACTGTGTGCAACTTCCAGGCAGGAAACAAACTAGATAATTCTCTATACCTGGAAAGTGGAAGCACTGGGACCACCAGTGCTTACCACTGGAAGATAATGGGGTCCACCAAAGCCCATGGGCCAGGCACTTTCTCCTACTCTGTACCTCCTCTCCTCTATATTTCTTAGGCCAAAGAATTGTTCTCCCTTCTTTCCCTGTGTGGGGAAATAGAAGCTGATTTACAAATAACTTTTATGAGATTTACTCATTCTCAGTGAGGCTACATGTAGTAGTAGCCTTCTTATTGACAAAATAAGAAGGAAGGTGCATATGGATCTATTTATTACTTACTTTCAAACGTGGAACAAAAGAATTAATTATTTAAGTGCTATCAATAAAATCATGAAAATCAGGGAAAGGCATTTCCCCTTTAAGTGAGGAGTCCTTTACATTCTCTCCTCCTGTTAAACTTCAAACCAACATGAGTTACGCAAGCCCGCCATGCAAAATGGAGACACATATCATAATTGCGGCTCTCCATGTACGCTATCTATCAGAAACCTTAATGTAATTGCCAGACTGAATCCTAATTCATCTCCGAGAGAAGCCTATGACTTTGAGGGTGTTGTCTCACCTGCTTTTAAATCACATGCAAGCGTATTTGCAATGATCTATTTAGTCTTCAATGTTTTAAATGTCGCTGCCTGGGTCTACATTCATTCTCTACCCACCAGCCACTTCAGACAAGATGCTGGTCAACCGCGGGCAACTTTAGGTCCCCCTGTGCTAGTCTTCCTACCTCTCTCTCCCCCTCCCAATCCATTCTCCTCCACCACTGCCAGAGGCGACCTCCTACACATAAATGCCGTGACCCTGCCCTGCCCAAAGGCCTGGAATGGCTCCCTGTCACCCATGGGATGCAGTCCCGAGGCCCAGCCATCACCTGCCCAGTCAACCGTCTGCACGCAGAAGTAGAAATTACAGCCCACACTGGAAGGAGATAATATCAGGCTAGAGACAGGTAAAAGTAGGTACAGACCTGAACTACAAACTTGCCATCCTGTGTCAGAATACAGGAGTAAAGGACAAAAAAAGGTAAAATCATGATAGAGAAAATAAATACAGAAGATTAGAAATATCCAGCATGCAAATAATTTGTATCCCAGAAGAAAACACCATTAGGGTGTGTACTTAAGGAATAAATAAAGATATAGAAGATGGAAAGGTTGCTGAGCCATATCTTCTGCAGAAGTTCTGATTTTCAAGGACCAAACATGGTCAAGTAAGTAACCGTACAGAAATAATAAAGCGGGGTGACTACTAAAGAAATAGGCTTGAGCTGCCCTCAGACTTCTCCTTTGGTACATTAAGCGCCATGACAGAGATCTATCAAATTTGGGGGGACAAATGGCTGTAGAGCAGCCAAGCTGTCCTTCATTTATAAAGGCAGTGGAAAGATTCTCCTTGCTTTGTCAAGGCTCAGAAGCAGGCCCCTGATAGGTTCTTCTGGGTTTAGCAGGAAAGGGGTGAGGTGGGGGGTGGGAATGAATCCAATCCAACCAAAACAAAGAGAAGCAGAATTCAAAGTTCAGGAAGAGGGAACTATGGTGTAAAAGGACTGTCAGTGCTGAAACCAGTTAAACCACCAGGTCCAAACATCACTTTGAATTAGGATACAAAATTTCAAATGTCAAAACTTCCTGAAAACAAAGATACAAAATACAAAATCTGAGTCTATACTTGAAAGGCATAGCTCTGCTCCTGCTTCCCTGGAGAAAGCCTCCAGAACCCCTCAGGCTGAGTCAAACTCCTCCTCTCTCTTCCCAGCCCCCTGTGCTTCTCTCTATCAAAGCATGTCTCATTGCCCGGCATTAAATTTGTTTCATGGTTTCCTTGCCACTGGAAAAGCGTGAGCCCCTAGAAAGCAGAGGCTATTTTATTTATGGCTGTTCCTCTGATGTGGCATATAGTCTGTGACTGTATATATTTATGGAAAGAATGAGTGAGGAAAAATATGAATGTTCCTTCATTCTATCCCAGGCCATCTTCCATAAGAGCATGCCCTCTGATTCCTCCCAGAGGGGACCAGTGACATCTTCCTGGAATGTGCATTTCGCACCTATTCTGAGTGTCAGCAAAGGTTCTCTCCATGTCTCCCTAAACAAACAGCTGTGTCCATTACAGCTGCAATTGCAGGAGGTCCACGAAATGCTACGGCTCTCCTAATACTGAGGGCTTCTTGGTGCCACTGCCATGTGGCAGATGAGGAAACTGAAGCTCCAGCAGTGGTGTGACGTTTCCAGGTTCACTTAGTAAGGGATGGAGTTAGACGGGAAGTCTCTGGCTCCAGTCTCCACTTTCTCACCCTTGCTCTTTTCTGCATTTGGAAACCCGTGTTACAGGCGATGACATTAGGGTGCACAGGAGTTTATCTCCTGGATGTCAGCAGACCAAACCAACAATCCATCCCCCCCCCCACCCCGGGCATCTCGCAAGGCTGCTCAGGGTGCTGTGGAGGGGGCTCCTGGTCCCTGTACACCGGGTGGTTCCGTTTACCAGGAGAACGCCGCGTGCCCTTGATGAATGGGGTCCCGACTGCATTCCCATG
>PVIY010057140.1:0-13028 GCA_004026745.1 Myrmecophaga tridactyla
CACACACACAGCAGGAATGATGCACAGCCTCAGAGCAAAATTCAATAATTCTTCTCTGGAGACCGAGAAGGGGCACAGGTGAGCAAGAGAAGGTCAGATACAGCAAGGGAGATTATAGAGCAATAAACAAGTTCAAAGGAAGAGGCAGACAGCAGGACAGCAGGCAGGCAGAGCCCCAGGCCCAGGCTCCCACAGGAGAACTTGGCCCATCCAAGGTGCCCCACCCTGCAGAGGGGGCTGGGAGATGCTCTGTGCACATTTGCTGGCTGGCTGGATGAACTGGAAACAAAACCTGATAAAGGACCCAGAGAGAGAAAGCTCTAGGTGACCTCCACTTGCTGCTGTGCTCCAGGAGGCTGTCCTGAACTGGTTCCATGACTGGCCTCCTGTCCTCTGACTTCGGTTGGGTTTGGCCAAGGGGATGCCCTGACCGGAGATGCAGTGGGGAGGAGAGTGAGATCACATATTCCTTCCCCCTGGATTCCTCCCCAGAGTTCACTTCGGACACGGTGATTCCTCGACTAAAGGTCACAGCTCCTCTCAAAGCAAGTGTCTGTACACAAATATTTGCCTCCAGTTTCTGGTAATTACTCCCACCCTTAGCTCTTAGGTGGGAAAGGGGGTCTCAACCTCACCACCACTCACCCCAGGCCTCTGCGATATCCCTCAAGGCTTCCCATCCCCACCCCCCACGCCCCACCTCACAATACAGTACCTTTGTAAATAAGCTGTCCTCAAATTTTCCTACATTTGGGTGTTTCTTCTCTTTCCTGCTGGGGCCCTAACACAAACCCACAGTGAAAAGAATATACAGTGAGAGGAACAGACAACACACACAAACACACACAGCTCTTCTGACTGAGAGTGGGGACCAAATCTAGAAGAGTAGGGAGAGGTGAGAAGTTGAAAGGGAACAAGAAAGGGAGGGAGAGCTAGAGTGGCTCAGAGGCCCAGGGAGGAGGGAGGGAGAAGGCACATGTGGACAGACAGCAGAGCAGGTGCACCGGTATCCATGGCAACCTTGTTAGAACATCAAAAAAGGAGAAATCATTTACTAAAGGTTAAACGAACCATGACGTTTCTGTCCTCTGGAATATTACACAGCTGATAAAATGCCTGAGGTACTTCTGTGTGTATTGAGATGACAGCATCCCCCTAAAATGGTTGAGTGAAAAGTCTCACTGAAAAACTCAAGAAAAAGAGAGCAACTGTGCCAGAGCCACAGTCTATGGAGATGAGGCCAGAAATGTCAATTAGGTTGGGCATTGGGGAGATCTTTGGAGATTCTGGTGAGAATAGATTTGAGAGAACTGTGGGAGGAGGGGTGAAGGCTGAGGGGTGAGTGGGAGGGGAGGGAATGGCGTCATGTGAGAGGGATGAGGGGTCTGCGGGGTGGAAAAGACTGAGAATGATTCAGTGGGAGAAAGAGGGGGGGTAGCGCCAAGGACCTTGGTGGAGTCTGGCTCCAAGGGCATGGGCCAGGGTGGGCATGTTGGTAGGTGTTTTAGTTTGCTAATGCTACCGGAATGCGGAAATGAAATGGCTTTTATAAAGGGGATTTATTAAGTTACAAGTTTACAATTCTAAGGCCATAAACATGTCCAAACTAAGGCATCCAGAGAAAGATGCCTTGTCTCTGAAGAAAGGCCAATGTCTGTCACACGGGAAGGCACACGGTTGGATTCTGCTAGTCCTTGTTCCCAGTTCCGTTGATTCCGGCTTCTATTTCCAGTGGCTTCCTCTCTATGCATCTGTGGGGCCTGACTTAGCTGCTCCAGGGCAAAACTCGGGGTTTCATCTCTTAGCTTAGCATCTCATGGGAAGGTACATGGTGATGTCTGCTAGGTATGCATCTCAAACGTCCATGTCTAGGTGACTGCTCGCGGTCTGCACTCCAAGCATCTCCAGATGTCTCCATCTGTGTCGGCTCTGAACTGTTTCTCTTTCCCTTTCAAGGACTCCGGTTAACTAATCAAGACCCACCTTGAATGGGTGGAGTCACATCTCCATCTAATCAGAAAGTCACACCCACAATTGGCTGTGTCACGTCTCCATGGACTCAGTCTAATCAAAGATTCCACCCTAAACAATAGGTCTGCCCCCACAACTATGGATTAGGATTGAAAGAACATGGCTTTTATGGGGTACATAACAATTTCAAGCCAGCACAGTAGGTCCTCAACTCAGACACCTTTCCAGGTGTCCCAGGAAGATGGTCCACTCTTTGGTTCAATCAACAAAGACCTGACTCTAGCCATCTTCATTTGGCCCTCAGCCTATTCCTGGGGTTCACCTTCTACTATTAGTTGGGGTTCAGGAGATGAAAATCATTCTCAACAACTCCCTTGCCTGGTAGTTTTAGGGGCTGGCAGTGAGTACAATGGGGACATCACTGTACTGGCTGACCTGAGTTCAGATTCCGGAAAAAAAATCAGTGAGAAAAAAAATTCTCACTAAAGAATATATATATGTAACTCAATAGAATTTCTATGGAAAAAATACCCTAAACACTTTATATTTTCCACAGAAAAATAAGCCATATAGATAGAAAGAAAGAAAGGAAGATAGCTAGCTAGCTAGATAATGTACTATATATATATAGTATGGAATGATTCCCACTAAACTAATAACTGTGCTTTTCCCCAGAGAAAGTGGTTGTGGGACAGGACAGGAGGGGTGTCAAAGGGGACCCTTTAGTTTAATACTGTACTTTCTAATAAAAAGACAATGAGTTCACATCTCCTTACATAATTGAAAATTAATTTTAAAAAGAGAGGAGGTAGCAAGGGGAGAAAGAGAACAAGAGAGTTGCAGGAAGAGAAGAGACCCTTTAGATGGGCATATCTTCCATCCCTCTGTGCATTCATCCCACTCTCCGGCCGCAAGTGTTGGTCAGGCCCTTCACTGTGCCAAGACCCGGCTACGAAGACTCTGTTCCAAAAAGTACAGAGAAGGATATTCAGCCCCACACAGAGCTGGTGCTCCAGGGGCCCTGTGGGTGCTCCCCGGGGGGAAGGGTCAGCAGGGGTTTCTGTGGGGAGGACACAGCCCTTCTCAATCGACAATGTAAGAAGGAAAGGGGAGAGACACGTAGGGTTGTCATGCCAAGGGGGGGGCACCCTTTCAGGCCCATGGACGTGGGGGGTCCCAGCTTAGCAGAAAGAGACTGCGTGGGATGTGGCCAAGATGTGAGTGATGGCTGAAGCCCCGGGAGGGTTAGACACAGCCCTGGAGGAGGCAGGCAGTGCAGGGGAGGACGGCGGGGCGTGGCTCCAGGGAGCACTGCGACCCTCGAGCTGGAGAGCAGGGAAACCCTCCAAAGGAAACAGAGGTGGGAGGAGAGCCAGGCCCCTCCTTGTCCCTGAAGCTAGGGGAGGAGCAGGGACCCCCAGCGGCCGGGCGAGGAGAGGTGAGCAGAGGAAAGGTTCAGACACGTCAGTGGAGGCCTCACCTGAGCCACCCGGCGGGCTCCCAGAGGGGTGGGGGCGGGAGGGGAGGAACGGGGGGCCCCCTGTTCCCTCCCGAGCCCCTCGGCGCCTGAAGGAGACAGCTGACGGGAGGGAGACGGGACAGGGCAGCGAGGACGGGACGCGTCTGCCTCAGAAACGCCCAGGATAGGGGAGCACAGCCATCCCCAGGGCACCCGCTGACCGGGGGCGAGGGAGAGGCCACAGGGGGCGCACAGGGTGGGAGAGGACCGTGGAGGAAGAGTCAGCAAGACCCACGGGTGGGGGCCGGCAGCGGGAGGGCCAGATTTCCGCCCCCTAAGATGGGGAAAGGAGAGCGTGGGGCGAGCTCCGGGAACTTTTCTCACAGAGCAGTGAGTCTGTGCTGGGGCCCGTCTGAGAGGGGCGACAAGACGTCTGGCTGTACGGCCGGCGGGCGTGGGGTCTGCACAGGAGGAGCCGTCGCTGGGGAAGGAGATGAAGAGAGACAGGACGGACCGGGAGCCCCGGGCCCAGAGCGCTCTGAGCATTCCATGACGGGATGGAGGGATGGACGGACGGACAGGAAGAGGGAGGAAGCCCGGCAGAGAGGGCGGGCGCCAACCCCGACCACGGGCACAGAGAACGGGCAGGACGGACGGCGTCTGGAAGACAGAGGAACGTGAGGCCGTGTGGCGCCTCAAAACGAGGTTTTTAACAAGAGAAAGAAGGAGTAGACGCCCCGGGAGAGGCCGGGACGCGCGCGCCTGCGCAGTTCAACAGACGCCCCGGCGGGGGGCGGGGGCGGGGCGCGGGGGGGCGGGGGCAGCCCAGCGGCGGAAGAAACCGAGCGGACTCGGGGAGAGAGGCCCCGGGTGCCTGAGGGCTCCCGATGGCCCCTCCAGCCCCGCTCTGGAGCAGGGAGGCCGGGTACGCGACCCTGCCCTCTCCCAGCAGCTCTCTCTAAACGGGTCTGGAATTTTCTCCTGCTCTGCCTCCTTTGGTTCCAGTGGTAATAAGTTCAGGGCTAGAAGCTCCCATTTCCTGCACCATCCCCCCTGGCTGCTTATACCCACATCTCGGCACCTTTGTAAACAAACCCTCCCCAGATTTTCTTAGTTTGAGGGAGACATCTGTTTCCTGTTGGGAAATGATTGAGGCTAGGATGGGAAGAGGGGTCAAAGGTCACCTCGGGCACATATGCGAAGTTTTAAATTTTTTTTTTTTTTTTTTGCAAATACAATAGGTCCCTTGTATCACTTATGGAATTTAAAAAGTATTTTCAGAAAGGAGAGATGAAGCAACAAGGGGAGAGAGAACAAGAGTGTGAGAGGAGCAGGAGAGACCCACGGGCACCTCACACATCCGTCCTCACCTCCAGCCTCCCCACTGGGGCTGAGACCCTGAGAGAAGTCAGACCCAGGCCCGAGGGAGACCACAGCCTGGAGGGGAGAAAGATGACCCCAGGCCCGATGTTTGATGCTCCCAGGAAAGTGCTCCTGGGGGGGCTGCAGAGCCCTGCCGGAGAGAGGTCAACAAGGACTTGTCCAGGGAGGACGTGGTGTCCAGGCCTCTTCTCCATAGGTGGGGTTGGGAGAAAGGGAAGAGGCCAGGGCAGCCGCCCTCAAGGGATGCCCCCTCATGCCAGTGCATGGTAGGGGGAGGTACAGGCTCAGCAGAGAAGCTGAGCCAGGGCAGGGCCTGGGGAGCACTGATACACCCAGAAGCTGCCAGAAGAAAGTCCTCCGAAAGAAACAGGAGGGGTGGCCCGAGAGCTTCAGGAAACCGGGAGCCCTCAGGAAGCCAGAAGTTGATGCCAGCCTGGCCCCGGCTTCAGGGGCCCCCAGCGAGGCAGGGGGAGGTGAGGAGGAAAATGGGTTGGGTTGTGTCAAAGTGCAGGTTAGGGGCCATGCTGGAGCACTCCAGGGGCTGTAGGGCTGCGGTCCTAGGTTGTAGAGGATGTGACCGAGAGGAAGGGAAAGAAATGGCCAGTGCCCAGTGTTCTCTCCACAGCTCGTGTGTGCGGGAAGGAAGGCAAGGAACGTCTCTCCTCAGGTGAAAGGGAGGCGAGTTGTCCACCTGCTGAAACAACCCAGCAAGAGGAGAGAGCACAGCATCACCAGGGCAACGGCACTGGTCATGAGATTGAGGAAGAGCAAGGAGGAGGTGGGAAAAAGACTTTGGGGAACAATCACGAAGAGGTGAAGGGGCAGAAAGAACAGAGGGAGAAGGCTAGATTTCTGGCCCCAGAAATGGGATATGGCTGGAGAGGATGAGGAATTTGATCCTGGCTTGAAGAGTCCCCAAAGCTAGTGGGATCACAGAGGGGGCCTTAGGAGGAGCAATGGGTTTGCCGGGTCTGGGGCTTAAACCAAAGGGCCCTGGTGTGGGGTTGGGGGGAGCACCAAGGCGAGGCAGCATCTTTGGAAAGGGGTCTTTGAAGTCCTGGGAGTGGACAAAATGGCCAGGAGAGCTTTGGAAGGGAGTGAAGCAGCAGTCCAGTTTTGGGGACCTCCAATTCTGAAAAACTGGGAGGGGGAGAAGGGTCTGGACATGTTGCCAAGACAGACAACCGCCCCCCCTCACCCCGCACTGTGATATTCACAGCAATAGCATCTTGGGAAGGGCCCACCACCATCTCATAGTACAGTGATAACTATTCTGCCTTCCCCCAGAACCCAGATGCTACAGGATGTGGTCTTGGGCTTTGGAGCCACAGGGGTCTTTACTCACAGTAGAGCCTGTGGGTGTCCAGTGCAAGTTTGTTGGATGGATGAATGATTCAGTGGGTAGATGGATGGATGATGGAGGGATGGGTAGGTGGAAGGGTGGATGATGGAGGCATGGATGGACAGACAACTGGATGAATGTCCAGGCTTCCATTGTCCAGTCCTGGGCTGAGGCAGGCACTGAAGGGATTGGGGTGGGAGGTTTGACAGGAAAGGGGGACAGCTGGGTGGTGATAAGCAGGAGTGAGTGGAGTCAGATATAACTTGGGCTCGTGGTGGTAGAGCCCAGGTGGCAGTGATGCTTGGCTCCAATGAAAACTGTGGGAGAAACACGTGTGGGGGATGGGGAGATGACGCACTGGGTTCGAAGTGCCAGCACAGGGGCCTAGTTTGTGTGAACCAAGAATCAATGGTAGAAGGGGAAGAGGACAAGTAGGGTCCCAGCTACAGAAGGGCACTGGGTGACAGCACAAAGAATGACTCTGAACTCATCCAGGGAGCAGATGCAGAGTGGAAGAGAGAAAGGCCCAGGACAGGGACCTGGGGGTACTCAAAAGTTGAGGGTGTATGAAGGAGGAGGGGTCAGGGAAGGAAAGAAAGAGACGGCACAGGTACTAGCACACCACTCACTAAATGAGTAATGGCTTGGTGGATGGGCAGAGGGGTGGAGGGTCACTGAGAATGACAGAGGGGGCGGAATCCAACCATGACTTTGCCTCAGAGACAGAAACGTGATCCCGTGATCCATTTTTGTGCATATGTGTATACACACAGTCATAAGCGCACACACACACAGCGAGAATGACACAAAAACTCAGAGTCAAATTGAATAATGCTTCTTAGGAGAGTGAGAAAGAGCTCAGCTCAGTGAGAGAGGAACAAGCTGGTGGTCAATTAAAAACTTAAGAAACAGGGTGGGTCACGGTGGCTCAGCAGGTAAGAATGCTTGCCTGCCATGTCTGAGGACCCAGGTTCAATTCCTGGTGCCTGCCCATGTTAAAAAAAAAAAAAAAACTTAAGAAACAAGAAGAGAGAGAGATGGGCCCTGCAGGGAGGCAGGCAGGCAGACGGAGGCACAGCCGTGTGTGCATCACACACCCTAACTAGACATGGCCGGACCCAAGCCCTGGCTCCTGGAACAGGCTTGCTGTGTTTTTATGAGTTGGGGGGTGGGGGTGGGGAGGATAGATAAAAGGATAGGGTGGCTCAGAAGGGACAAACAAAAAGGCCAAGAAAGGCTCCAGAGAGAGACTATTTCCTCAGATTATCCTAATTTGATCATGACATCAATTTCCTGTTGGGTCCATTATTGATAAACCCACGGAGTGGGGAACAGACCGCACACACACACACACACAAGCTGTGTCTCAAAGAGCCAGTCCAGGTCCAAAGAAAATAGGGATAGATGGGGGAGAAATTGAAAGAGAATGAAACAGAGAAGGATAGAAACAGAACAACTCAGAGACCCCAAGAGATGGACCCATGAATGTACAAAGTTCAAAAATGTACAGCAGACGAAGTGGGTAACTCCTACAGCCTAGAAAAGAGGGAGCCAGAAAGAGGCATGCATATGTTCGCTGCTCTCTTGTCTGTAATGGCCAAAAAAAAAAAAAAGAAAGAAAAGAAAAACCAGAAACAACAAAAATGTCCGTCGGTGGAGGAAGGGCTAAATAAACTCCAGTGCATTCTTCTGTCGTGTACTATGCAGCAGAAACAAAAAATTGGAGGTAACTATATGCTCTAAGAGGGAAAGAGGGCTTTGAGAGAACTAAGTGGAAAAACCCACTGGAGAATAATAGCCACAGTATGAGGCAATTTCTTTTAAAAACAAGAACAATAGTATTCTGGCTATAACTACCAAGCAGCATTCTGCATTTTCTAAGGGGATATTTATGCTTCCATTTCTAGCTATTTGTTGATTTTTGTATATTGACCTTGTATCTTTCAGCCTTGCTAAACTCACTCATTAGTTCTAGGAGGTTGTTTGTTTTTTTTCTTTTGTAGAGTCTCTAGAATTTTCTATGTAGACAATAATGTCATCTGCTAATACACAGTTTTTAGCCTTTCCTTTCCAATCTGTATGTTCTTTTATTTCTTTTTCTTACATTATTACACTAGCAAGGACTTCTGATATGATACTGAATAAGAATGGTAAAAACAGACATTTCTGTCTTTCCTATCTTAAGAAGAAAATGGTCTTCCAAATCTTTCACCACTGAGTATGATTTTGGCTGTTCTGTATGAATGTATGTGTGTGTGAGAGAGAGAGAGAGAGAAAGAAAGAGGGATGGAATTTTTTTCCTACTCAGGTGATAACTCTGTTTTCCTTTTGGGAAAGACAGTGGGGACCAGGATGGGAGAAGGGGACAGTGGAAGAGGCTTTCATGTCATTGGCAATGTTTTTAATTTTTAAAGAAGTCCTATATATTTGAATATTACTGATGATATTGAAAAATAATTTTTGTAAAAATATAAAGGGAGTGGCAAAAAGGGAAGGAAGAAACTGATAAAGGATGAGAAGGAAGAGGAAACTCTACTGCTGCTGGGGCATCCGAGTGGGGCTGAGGAGGGCCCAGGGGATATACAGTGGGCTTGAGCCGAGGAGCCTGGGGCGACAGAGAGACAAGAGTGTATCTGCATGGAGGGGGACTCTGAAGCCCGGGCATGGAAAGCATAGTCCAGGAGAGCTCGTGGAAGGAGAGGAGCAGAATCAGGAAGACACAAGCCTGGAGAACGCCAATTCTGAAGGCCTGGAAGGAGGAAGAAGATCTGAAAAAGTGGCCAAGACAGATGTCACTGTCTTAGGGCCTTAGGAAGCCCCTGCCACTGGTCTCATGGTGCAGTGATAACTGGTGTTTCTCCTCATACCTCCCTCCCCAGACGCTGGGCTCCTGCAGAATGTGGCCTGGAGCTCTGGGACCTGGGGCCTCAGGAGAGATGCTGTGGGTCTCCGTGCAAGTCTTGGATGGATGAATGAATGGATGGATGGATGGAAGGATGGATGGATGGATGGATGGATGGATGGATGGATGGATGGATGGATGGATGGATGGATGGATGGATGGATAGTTGAATGGATATAGGGGTCCAGATGTCTTGTCCTGGGCTGAAATGGGGGCTGTTAAGATGGCAGGGTGGATGAAGGGGTTCTGAGCAATTCTGAAAGAAGATTCTTCGGGAAGGGGGACAGATGGGCTGTGGGTGGCAAGTGAGTGAGGAGTCAGAGCTGACTCAGGGCTCCTGACTGTGGACTCGGTCAGGCAATGACACTCAGCACTGATGAGAACAGAGAGAAAAAACATCAGGGTGCAGAGACAATGCGGCGCGTGTGAGTAACCAAAGCCAGCTGGGGATTGGCTTTGAGTTTTCAACTTATGAGCAAGAATGGAGTCTGGACTGCAAGGTGTTAGCACCAAGGGCAGGGGCCCAGCACAGGGACTGGAGGCCTCAAGGTGTAGAGGCGGGCAGGCAAGGAGAGGAAAGCTGTGGACGGCAGAAAGCCCTGCACTCAGCATGCACACACACACACAGTGGGCTAGCCCGGGTCCTGACAGGAAGCAGGTGCCTAATAAACCTCTTGTGGATGAACCAACAAATAGATGGACAAAGAGTGAATGACGGTGACCCAGAGACTGGGAACCACCCCAGTCCAAGCCTCAGGAGAAAGACATCAGAGACAGATGTACACACACACACACACACACACAGTAAAAGAGTCACAGAGGAAGAGCAAAACACTACAAGTCCCGAGATAAAGAGGGAGCTGAGGGGTAAGGTCAGCAGCTTACCCACACATAGCACAAATGGCAAACGGACTCAGAGCCAATGCAGTAAGACCCCTCTGTAGAGAGAAAGGGAAGGTGGCTGAGCAAGATGAAAACAGGGGAAGGGAGCTCTAGGGGAGACAGACAGCCGGCGAGGACATGGATGCAGATATACTGTACATATATCCTCACATTGTCACTGGCTGGCACAGAACCTGGCACCTATTAGATGGTATATGCCTGGAAGAAAGGAAGGAAAGAAGGAGGGAGGGAGGGACGGAGGAGGGAGGGAAGATGGACGGACAGACAGATGGAAGGATTAATCTAGAAATGGGAACAAAATCTAATAAAGGGTCCAGAAAATAGAGGTTCACAGATGTGTCCACACACACATCACAAATCTACATCACCTAACAGCATCTACCATAAGGAATTTAAAGATAGAATACCTGAATAAAGTCATGAATTAACAAATGAATGAATGACGCAAACCAGAAATAAGACCAAAACCTCCTAAGTGAGAGAGACAGAAATATGACCCACATGAGACAGTCACAGACATGCACATGTGGGGTGACCCACTCGAAAAGGGAGCCCAGACTTACAAAGGCCCAGAGAGAGAACTCAGGAGCTAGGAAAGAGGGAAGAAGGGAGCACGGAGAGCAAGGTAAGGAAGCAGAGGAGTGAGCTGGAGTGAAGGGCGCAGGGGTGAGAACTTAAGGAATGGACTTGACAGGACTTGGTCTTCAGTGGGACTCGTGTGGATAATGCACAAGTCTTCATGGAGGCTCTCCTGTGTGCCAGACGCTGCTAGGGAACAAATGATGGCGGGGAGAAGAACAGACTCAGGCCCTGCTCTCTCCAAACTTACATTCCAGCCCAGAAAACAGACAAAGGCCAGGTAAATGAATGAGATAACGCCTGATATTGGTAAGTGCTAAGAGAAGGGTAAAGCAGAGTGAGGAGACAGAAAGCCTAGGGGTCTATTTCGATGAATGCCCAGGAAACCCTCCTGGGGTGTTGGCATTTGAGCTGAGCACTGAGTGGCAAGAAGGAGGAAGCCTTATAAATTTCTGGGAGAAGAGCTTTCCCTGAAAGGACTCAAGACTATGGCTCTATGATAGGAAAGAGCTTGATGTATTTGAGGAGAGTGAGAAGGGCTGAACTGAGTGAGTGAGAGGGAGAGAAGGCAGGAAATGAAGCTGGAGTCATCTTCCTCTTCATAGATGACGATCTGTGTCAGACTTGGTAGGGCATGGCACCTAGTTTGGATTATATGCCCGATGCCCTGGAAGTTATTGGAGGGTTTTGAGCAGGGAGTGACAGGATCTGACTTACAAGAGCCCTCTGGCCCTGGAGGGAGAATGAGTTGGAAGCAGGAATAGAAGTAGGGAGTTCAGGAAGGAGGCTGGGTTGTCATCACAGAGAGACCATGGGAGCCTGAGTTACAGTGGGGCAGCAGGGCTGGAGAAAATATATTTGGAGAAATTGCTTTGGAAGTCCAGTCAGTGGAACTTACCAGTGGGTTAAACATGGGTAAGAATGATGAAGGCAATAAGGGGTTCCAGGGCAACTTCTTGGGTTTTAGTTATGGAATCTAGGCGATGTCATTTACTGACATGTGGAAGACTAGAGAAGGAGAAGTTTTGCAGGGGAGATGGAATGAGTTCAGCTTTGGATGCCCTGAATTTGAGATGCCTTAAAGTGGAATTCAAGTAGAGGTATTGAAGGGGCAGTAGGGTTTCAAGTTCGGGAGAGGTAGAGTTTGGGAATCATTGGCAAATAGATAATATATCACACCACTGAACTGGATGAGCTTACCTAGGGAAATTGTGTAGAAAAAGAAGAGAAATTGGCCATTCAGAGGTTGAGGGAAGCAAGAGAATCCAGCAAACAAGAAGAGAAATCAGGAGAGTTTCGTATCATGAAAGCCAGGAGCATTGAATGTTTCAAGTCTGAAGAAGTGATCGGCCACCTCCACCACTGCTGATGGGACAAGGAAAACGAGGATTGAGAAGTGATCATCGGATTTGATTCAATGGGCGTCAAACCCAATGATCTTGCCAAAAGCAGTATCAGTAGCACGGTAGGGATGACAGGCTCATTGGAAAGGTTAAAGGTGAACTGGTTGGAAGTAGACTTCCAAGAACTTGTCGACATCAAAGACATACCAGAGTAAATTAGATGGAATGATAGCAGGTGATGGTGAGGGAGTGGGACGGCTTGAATTTGAGATTCCAGAGTTGGGGCTCTTATTGGCAAGGTCAAGGATGGGATCATGTGGAGATCAAGACTGTTGGCACCGAACGGGTCAAAGCCACGGTGTTGGCTACACCATCCATGTGGGTGTGGAAATCATCAAGGATGACACAGCAGTCGGAAGAGTGAAGACAGAGAACCAGGAAATGCGATCCTCTGTGACTGTGGGGACACAACAGGAGGTTGACAAATGACCACCCCGATGAAAAGTGCCAATGAAGTAAACGAAGGAGAACTGAGTGATGTGGGGATGCCGCCTTCCGTGCCGATGGTGGTCTTATTCACTGACATGAGAGCCCCAGGAACACTGTGGGGGGTGGGGGAAGATTGGGCCATTTTGACATATGGAGTGGCAGGTGCCTGAGTGACATCTAGGTAAGGGGCATCCAGGAGGCAGCTGATCTTACAGACCAGAGGCTCAGAATAAAGGCTGGGGAGGAGATAAAGCCTCAAGAGTCAGTGGTATTTGAGTGGCCATCGAAACAGTAAGCAGGGCGAGAGTGTGGAGGGAAAACCACCGAGGAGGGCTGGGGACACTGCCCTGGGGCGAGGGAGGGCTGCAGAGCAGGAGGGAGGCCTGTTGGGTGGTGGTTGTGCCTCACAAGTGAGGGAGGCCAGGCTTGGAGGATGGAAGCCAAGGGCTCATCTGGAGCCTATTAAATATGAGTTGCCCAGAGACTTCCACGTGGAGATATCCATAGAGCAGTCAGCCCTCCGCATCTGGGATTCGGGCCCTGGGCTGGGGCTATACATGTGGGAGTTGTCAGCATAAGTCTTACTGGTCATGGGACCGGAAGAATCAAGATTCCCAAGGGAGTGTGGAGAGAGAGAGAGAGAGAGAGAGAGAGAGA
>PVIY010057141.1:0-13038 GCA_004026745.1 Myrmecophaga tridactyla
ATTCTAAAGGAAGTTAGCTACTGCATTGTGAGATGCTCTCTGGAAGAGGTGGACATTATAAGTAACAGAGGAGGACTTCAGCCAACAGCCAGTAAGATGCTTAATAACTACCAACCTATTAAATTCCCCTTTTTAAAAGTCATTCCATTTCTGGTATATTGCATTCTGGCAGCTAGCAAACTAGAACAAATACTTTCAATACATTCCCATTTGCACTTTTGAAATCAGTCTCCACATCTACCTGTCCCCCATGATAGGCAGCAATTGGTCTGTTTTCTGTCTCTATAATTTTACCCTTTTCAGACTACCATATGAAAGGAATCATTCAGTATATATCTTTTTGAATTTGGAGTGTTTCTTATAGCATAATAGTGTAAAGATTTATCCACGATTGCTTCTCTCTCTCTCTCTCTCTCTCTCATCACTCAATAATATTCCATTTTATGACAATACCACAGCTTGTTTTAGGTGTATACACATTTAAGATTAAGATATATTGGCCCTGCTATCATTATGTAATATTCCTCTATTTTGTTGGTGTATGAGTTTTCTATTGTTGCAGAACACTACCCAAATTCTTGAGAGCTTTAAACATTTATTTTCTCACAGTTTCTTTCACCTAGAGATCCAAGGGCAGCTTCAGGTGGGTGCCTCTGCAGCAGGATATCTCATATGGTTGCACTCAAGCTGTTGGTCAGGCCTGTGGTTCCATCTGAAGTATGATTTGTGGAGGATTTGTCGGAAAACTAACTCTTGCGATGGCTAGCAGGATGTATTTGCTTGTGGGCTGATGAACTGAGTTATTAAGCATCTTACTGGCTGTTGGCTGAAGTCCTCCTCTGTTACTTATAATGTCCGCCTCTTCCAGAGAGCATCTCACAACACAGTAGCTAACTTCCTTTAGAATGAGCAAGAAAACAAGAAAGAACAAGCATCCAATATGTTGTCCATTCTCTCTTAATAATCTAATTTCAGAAGTGACATCTAATCACTTCTGCTATATTCTATGTCAATAAATCCATCCCATATGGAAAGGGAGGGGATTACACAATAGCATGAACACACATTGTGAACCACAGGGGACCATTTTAAAGGCTGCCTACCACATATGACACTGTTCTTTGTTATTTTGGTCAGTGCTTATATGGTACATCTTTTTCCATCAAAGATTAACTTATACATGTCTTCATAGCAAACATTGGTATCTTGGAGACAGTATAGGATTGATCCTTGCTTTTGTAAAAAAGTCACAATTTTCACCTTTTGACAAGGTATTTAGATCATTTGCATTGAATATAATTATGAACATTGTTGGATATACATGGCTGATTTCATCTACAATCAATAAAAGAGAGTGGTTTCAGTAATGAGAGAAGTCTCATCCAATCAGTTTAAGACCTTAAAGGGAGAACTGATGATTTCAGTTCTTTAAGCCCTGTTCTGGTTATTTCCACTTTTCATTCTCTTTTTAATGACAATTTTGGATAATTTCTCATGATTACATTTCAAGCTCAATGTTTTTTTTTCAACTATGTCAAGACTACTGATGAGATCAACCCAGGAATTCTAAATCTCTGGTATCATTTTCCCTTAACATTTCCATTTTACTTTTTCTTATAGTTTCCTTCTCTCTGGTTAAATTATTCATCTGACTATGAATGATAGTCATCTTTTCAACTAGAACTTTTAATATATTAACTTAGAAATTTTAGAGTGTAAGATAAAGTTCAATATCTGAGACATCTCTTAATCTGATGCTCCAGTTTGCTAGCTGCCAGAAAGCAACACACCAGAGATGGATTGGCTTTTAATAAAAGGGGATTTATTTTGTTAGTTCTTCAGAGGAAAGGCAGCTAACTTTCAACTGAGGTTCTTTCTTACGTAGGAAGGCACAGGATGGTCTCTGTTGGCCTTCTCTTCAGCCTTCTGGGTTCCAACTACTTTCCCCAGGGTGATTTCTTTCTGTAACTCCAAAGGCCTGGGCTGAGCTGCGTGTGCAGAGATGAGGTATGCTGAGCTGCTTGGGCTGTGCTACGTTGCTCTCTCTCATTTAAGCACCAGCCAATTAAGTCAGACATCACAAATTGCAGCAGGCACTCTTCCTAGCTGACTGCAGATGTAATCCACAACAGATGAGGTTCACGTACCATTGGCTCATGTCCACAGCAACAGAACTAGGTACCTTCACCTGGCCAAGTTGACAACTGAATCTAACTACCACATCTGGTAATAGTTTTATCTTTACAAAAGTTATTAATTTGTCAATACTCTGTTTATCCTTGCTTTTTTTTTTTTCTGGTAACTGTCTAGATCTCAGACATCACATGAAAAAACAATGGAGTTTGAGGCAAATTGCACTTATCCCTGGAAATGGGCACACAATTTCTCAGACAGTGAAGGATTATCAAATTAAACTAAAAAATAATCAGATTTTGACTTTCGATTGTTAGGGTTACATTCAGTACATTATAGACTCTTAAAATTCCTGTATTGGTGTACTGCCATTTCCTGTGTTTAAGGTGGTGGTAGCTTGTTGGAGGCTTCAACTCAGTGTTAGCACTTCCCCTATCCCCATATGGCTGCTAAACCACACTGCTTATTATTTGGTGCTGGGCTCAGGGTGAGGTGGTAGAAGGGGGTTCTTTGTTTTCCTGATATTGTCTCTGTCTTAGGTAGCTTATCTGTGCTTGGACCTCAGCATGGGCCTTTCTCAGTGTCCCTGCCCCTCCTTCCCGTGGGAGCCTATCTCTTTCTATCGTCCATGATTGCTCTTGGGCTGGGCCTTCCTGCACATCCTCCAGGGTTACAAAACCTCAAATTTGCCCAGCTTGCTTTCCTGCCCTACCTCAGGATTAAAGACCTTTCTCTCTGCTTTTTAATTTCCCCAGCCACTAAACTTTTTTCATGCCTAAGCCCTGACAGTGACAGGATTTATTTCCCCAAACCCAACACCGTCAGGCTTTGGATTCACATGAGAGAGGGGTTTAGGTAGGACTTGGCATTTTCAGGACTTTCCTGAAGTGCTAGCCAACCCCTCTCCTGCATCCCTTCATCCCAGATGGATATTCTAAATCTCCCTCTACAGTCTTTATCTTCTATGTGAGTGCCTTGGCAGCCCAGGGAATAGAAAATGGAGATAATGCTAAATCTTCCCGTGTCTGGGGTGCCAAACTCATCCCAACTGACACATCAGACCACACTTGATCCCCTAACTGTACGTTAATATTTTAGCTGATTTATCGTAACCCATTTTATGGTGGCTGCCCTTTCCTTCTGTACTCTATCAAAGTTCAGGCAGTCCACACACCAATCCCTTCCTGCAGGGACCTGTACTTCTTGAAATTCGTACTAATTTGATGGCCCACTAGCCTCAGCCCTTCATAGGCCCAAGAAAATTATGACTTTGTAATTAATCTTTCTTCATTGTTATTTTAGAAACAATGCCATGTCTTTTTTTTTTTTTTTTTTTTTTTTTTTTTTTTTTATATCATGCCTTTTTTTTTTTTTTTTTTTTTTTTTTTTTAGCTTTCTCTGTAATAGGTGAAAGTAGAAATCTCAAGTCTTCGTTTAAAAACAGTATATGATATCATGGCATGCCCCTGCTTGAATCTATTTGTGCTTAAAACAGAAATCAAACTGTTTCCCAAGGCCCTGAGTGATTTTCTTCCTGCTTCCATCTCTGAGCTCTTTTTTTTTTTTTACCAATTTTTCCTCTCACTCTTCTGCTCTAAAAATACATTGGTCTACTTGAAGTCTATTATCAATTCTGCAAACATGTCAAAATATTTACCACCTTATGACCTTTGTACATGCTTGTGTTAGTTTGAAATGCTGGAATGCAATTTACCAGAATTGGAACTGCTTTTAAAAGGGGAATTTTATAAGTTACAAGCTTATAGTTTTAAGGAAGGCAAAGTGTCCAAATTAAGGTACACATAAGAGGTTATCTTCACTCAAGACAGACCATGTGGCTTCCCTTGGCTCTTTCCAGGTTCTGGCTTGCTTGACATCTCATGGCAACATCTGCTGGGCTCCGAGCATCTCTAAACATCCATGTCTCTGCTCTCCATGTGTCTATGTCTGTGTCGGCTCTGCTGTGAAGTTTCTGTTGGCTTTGAGGCTTCTGTTGTTTCTGTCATCTCTGAAGTTTCTATCCAAAATGTTTCTTCTTTTAAAGGATTCCCATGAACTAATCAATACACATCTGGAATGGTTGGAGTCACATCTCCATCTAATCATAGGTCACATCCACAATTGGGTGTGTTACATCTCTGTAGAGATAATCTAATCTACAGTATTGAATCAGGATTAAAAGAAATGGGTGCCCCCATGAGATCAGGGTTAAAGCATGGCTCTCCTGAGGTACATAATACTTTCAAATGGCACAATACTTTCTCTCTAACATTCTTCCCCTCATATTTCAACTAGTTTATTGAGTCTCAAACTTCAGATTAGCTCTCAGTTTAAAAATCATCCTAACAGATAATAAGTCTTTACGCCTATACCATTTTGTTTCCTTTACAGCATGATTTCTAAAGATTTTATTTTTTTCATTAGGTACTTAAATTTTCTCCCCAAACCAAGGATTATGAGGGTTGATACAAAATTCATTTTGGCCAAAATGAACATCTCATGATCTTAAGCAATTCTCTATAGATATATAAATATTGTCTGCCTTGTTTAGCATGATCAATGCTATTTTTGTCATTATTTTATATTGTCAGATTGCATTGTAACCAAGGCCAATCTTGAAGAAAATCATTTTCCTTACAAAAGTACATTTAACTTTAAAGACCAAGCAACATTTGCTATAGCTTTTGTATTCTTTTATCCTTGTCATTGCATTTTGTGGTTGCATATGTTTAAAGCTGTTAATTATTCCCTGCCTCACTTTATTGAGTATGTTGTGACTGTTTATATTGCATGGGTTCTCTGAGGAAAACACACATAGGCCAGGTGTGATGTTGCTGTTCACAGTATATACATACCCAATGAAAAAGTATTAGGTATGTTTCGATACAGATTGCATTGAAAGTTTCTATGCCAATATCACATGTTCATCAAAGTACCTTAGAAAACAAGTCCACAATATTTTTTTATGTATGTTCAAACCATGCTTTACAGTTTTGTACTGATATTTTGAGAAGATTTGCTCTAGACAGAACTTTTTTAACAGTAAAGAAATGAATATTTAGGCATTAGTTTTAAAATCTTTTGCTCTTATTTTAACTTCATTATTATAATTGTAAAATTTTCCTACTAGTGATGAAAAGAGTATACATTTTTCATACAAGCCACATCCAAAATTACCTTTCACATCTTGAGAACTATCATAAGTTTGAGATCCTGCAATATGAACCAAAAGTCAAAATACAAAGTTCAGAGACTCAAACTAAAACTTTATTTTACTTTCTAAATCCCTTCCTTCTCTTTTCTTATTCATTTCCTTCAACTGCCTCCTTTCTCCCAACTCAACTCCCAATAATAAAGCAAGGTTTTTGGGATTCAGTAGGAATTTGCTCTTCTTTGTAAATTACACTTAATTTTTAAAATAAGTTCTATTTGTTCTAATTCCACAACATTTCTGATATGCATCTCCTTCTTTCCACCTCCAATACAATAGAGTATAAGGTGTTCAGGATTGCTTATCCTAGACTTAGGTTTGTTGCTTCATTGGCTTCCTGTTTTCAGTTATTTTCTTCCACTTTATTATGAGGAAGTGATTTAAAACTCCCTCAACTTTCCTTATATTCTGCTAAATAAACATTAACATCCTTAATCTTTGCCTTCAAAGCCAACCATATTTACCCTTTGGGGCTCTGTGTCTGGAAAAAAGGATCCAGCTCCTAATAAACTGATCCTCCTTTATATTCTAGAAAAAAAAAATTATAAAGCAACTAATGAAGAGATCCAGCACCTGAAAAGCAATAGGTATATTTTGGAATGGCATTGACACTTGGAGTACACTACTGTCATCCATGAAGTTTCCAATTTCCCATGTTTTTTTGTTGTTTTTCTCCTTAAGGTAGCTGCAGTCACCATGTTGGCATCATGGAGTAGCTAAAACTGCAATATACATCCCGCCAGTTATCAGGATGGAGGATTGAGGGTAAAGAATACAAGGTGACCAGTGCAACTTGTAAGCTAGGGGAAATAGAAAGGAGACAGCTAAAGAATTTAAATACCTATGTCTGCATAAAAACTCTACTTCAGTCTCTAGCTAACCCATGCACAAGAAAAAAAAAAAAACTGAAAGCAGTTTATAGCTTAGGCTTAACAACAGAACTGATATTTGATCCACTGCACACTGAAGGCAGAATAGTCTTCAAATTGTTTTAAAGTAAGTTAAGTGCCAGTAAAAACAAAAACATCACAACTATTTGGAGCAATATACTGGAATCCAAAGTCTCCACAATATAATATTCATTGTGTCTAAGATACTATCTAATATTTGTCAACATACAGAGAGCTTGGAGAATGCAACCCATTCTAAAGGGGAAATAAAACAATAGATTTATATACCAAGGTGAATAAGATCCTGGAATTATGAAGACTTTAAAACAGCTATTATAACTAAATCCAGAATAGGAAAGTCTGCTTATAAAGAATAAAAGGATAGGAAATATCAGCATAGAAATAAAAAAATTAAAGAATCAAATAAAAAATTAGGAACAAAAAATAAATGAATTTTTTTTAATTTACCAGAAGGAGAAAAAATTGAAACAGAGATGAGTGAATATGACAATGACAATGGAAAAGCTTGTTAAAATTGGAAAGATGCTAAACATTAGGAAAGTTTAATAGAAATTATCTGACCTGAAGAATTGAGAGAAAAAAAGATGGAAATAAATGAACAGCGTCTTAATAGACTATGCAATAATCTAAAGTGGTCAAACATACAAGTAATTGGGGGAGAAGAAGGAAAGAGTGGGTAAAAAAAAGTGAAAAAGAAACGATGTTGGTGAATTTGGTGAATCACTTAAATTTGCCAAGTAAAGTTGTTCAGCAAACATTAAACAGAATAAAGTCAGAGATAACCATGCATAAGCACATAATATATGTACTGCAGTAAAAATAAAAATAAAAACAGAGGGAAAGTTATGAAAGCCACCTAAAATAAACGACACATTTCTGTGAATGTAACAGTGATTCTAATGACTGTGGACTTTTCATCAGGAGGCATGGATGGCAGAAGACAGTGGGACAAATCTATAAAATACTGAGAGGGACCAAAAGTGGCTCTTAAAAAAAAATTCAATATCCTGGGAAAGTATCCTTAAGAAAGAGTCATCTACAGATTGCTGTCTTGTCCCCTGGCCAGAGGGAGAGGCAGCCCCACCCCTTCCAAATGCTTGCACAGCAGCCAGGCCCTCCTCAAACAGTGGAGTAAGGTCTCCAACCTCTCAGAGCAGCCGGACTTTCTGCAAACCCTGGCGCCAGGCCACATTCTCATCAAGCGTTCAAGTGGTGGCCAGTATCTCCTTAAATACCATGACATAGACCCCACCCTCTTGAGTATTTGGATGGCAGCACTTTCCCCGAACAGTGGGGCTGAAGGCTTTCCCCCTCCAAGACAGAGTCTGCTCTCTAGGCCTAAGAAGGTCTCTTTGGTCCAGATCTTGGTTTCTATGGTTCTACCTTGAAGCAATTCTCCCTTCAATTTGTCCCTTCTCTGTCAATTTTAGTTCAGGCTGGCAGAGATTCCCTTCATACAAATTTTGCAAAACAACCTTTGTAATTTTGAATGTAGTTTACAGGAGTCTAAACCATCAGACCATAGAATTTTCCATAGATCCTTTCTGGATAATTACATTTCCAACACTGACTTCTACAGAAGTTGCTGACTGGTTTCATGTTCAGTGAAACCTCACATGGAGTAGTATTCTCTGGGAACTCACTTTTTTGCAAACTCAAAATTTTCCAAACCATCAATTTCTGGTTTCTTTGTGGCAAAGAGTTCAGTTCTCATCATATCCCTTTCCTCTTGCATTTACTATAAAGACTGCACTTCCCACACTTATCTTTGAAATTTCTTCAGCTAAATATCCAAGTTTGCCACTTTCAAGTTATGCCTTCCATCTGATATCAAAACTCAATTTCTCGTGCGGGCCACGGTGGCTCAGCAGGTAAGAACGCTTGCCTGCTGTGCCCAAGGACCCGGGTTCGATTCCTGGTGCCTGTCTATGTAAAAAAAAAAAAACAAAAAAAAAACTCAATTTCTCCAAATGCTCTGCCACCTTTAAAAGCAAGGATTACCTCTTCTCTTGTTTCAAATAACATATTCATTATTTTCTTCTAAGGACTTGTTGGAACCTTTTTGGCATTAATATTTCTACCAATACCCTCTTCAATGCAAACTAGACTTTTTCTATCTCCCAATTCTTCCAGCTACTATCCATTACCCAATTCCAAAGCTGCTTCTTGGTATTTACAATATCAGCACCCCACTCTCCTGGCATCAAAAATCTGCTCAAAAAGTAGCATGAAACGGGTTGGTTTAAACAATGGGAATTTATTCGCTCATGTTTTGAAACTGGGGAAAAGTCCAAATCAAGTTATCATAAAGGTGATGCTTTCTTCTGAAAGACTGTGGTGTTCCAGGACTGGCTGCTGGTGATCCTTGATCCTTAGCTTGTCACATGGCAAGAAATATAGCATTGCCTCCTAGTTTCATGCTTCACTTTTGGGTTCCATTGATGTTCAGCTTCTGGCAGCTCCTTCTGTGGGTTTTTCTCCTGCTGTGTCTGAATTTCATTCTGCTTATTAAGAACTCTGGTAATAGGATTAAGACTCATCCTGACTGAGGCATACTATACTTAATGGAAGTAACCTCATGAAAACGTCCTACCTACAATGGGTTCACACCCACAGGAGTGGGCTATGTTTAAGAACATGCTTTTCAGTGCTAATTACAGCTTCAAACAACCACGGTGGGAATAATCTGTTTGCATAGCTAACCTCTGGGGAAGTCATAATTCCCTGCTTCCTATAATGAAAATGCTCTTTGGTATCCAATCAGAATCCCTTAGAACTTACTGACCTAGATAGGCCCGCTTTTTCATGGGGATATTGGCAGCTACTTTTTGCAGGTAACTGTATGGCTATATCTGGTTTATGGGAAAGGAGATAAAATAGATAATGCTCCCTCTGATCCTGTCTCCCAACTCTGAAACCAGAAGAGCCCACTTATTCTAGAGACCTGAATTTTTGTTCCTGATAATCTCAGAGTGAACCTTCCCACAGAAAAGAGTTTATGAATGTAATAGTTGAACATGATCTTTAAGAAGACTACTTCATTTACTTTGTAGCCTGGACTGGGTATTTCATAAATATTTAAAATTTTCTATGAAAATATGTATTGTGCATAAAAAATTGATTTAATTATTGGTAATTCAGAATGTTCCAATGATATATTCTAGCATTTTTTTCATGAGTTTTACAAAATTGGAATCAAATTTTAATGATATATAACTATTTTAAATATTTCATATGGCCAAGTAGTCACACAAAAATTATTTCCATTTTGTCATAATTTTTTATAACTGTAGAATATGACACATATAATTAGTAAGTATATGTTCATATAGCTACTTCTATGTCTTTAGGTTATAGACTTAACAGGTTCTCTATTAACTAGCCCTGTGATAATGGGCAAATATTTGCCATCAGTGGGCCCTGATTTACTCTTGTGTAAAATTAATAATATAGAAAAGTTGTGTTCCAAGATCCCTTTCTGTACTAAATTTATGAGTTTGTTATTCCAATGGAAAACTATCCTGCCACTTATAAAGTGTGATGGTGCAAAGCACAAGGTTGCAATAAAATATACATAAAAACAAATTCAGCTATCCACTATTAGGATAATTTCGTAGCTAACTTCTCTAATTATTTTACTACATACAATATTACAAATGAGTGCCTTTTTAGGCAGCATAATTATAACTTGGAACTCATGTATGGCATGTTGGGTCTCCTGTTACATATCCAAAATGTTTTTCATGTCATATTTTGGCCTAAATATTACTCCATAATTACATCTAGCATATAATTGCTATGATTTTCTCTTATATGGATTTTTCTCAATGGTGTTATTAAGGCTGCTTCTCTCAAAAACCCTTTTTACAATGCAACCATCTTAATGGCAATTGAGAGATGATGAGTCCAAAGGTAGTCTCTTCTAAGTGAATTGAGAGTCAATTGTTTACAAAGGCACAGCTAGAATAAATTTTACCTACTGCATTTTTCTTTTAAATAAATATAGGGATGATTTAGTCATTTCCACATTAAAATAAGAGGTGAAGTTATAAAAAAGACTAATGTACATGGTGTACATACCTTATTCAAGTGTCTAAAGTGCTCCATATCACTATGAGATTCAATTCTCAAGCAAGGTTTTAAGATAAGAAATTTTGACTACTTTCATTTTGCAGATGAAACGCTGCCTTAGAAAGGTTTATCTAAACTCTTCTGTAGCTAAAAAGTGTCAGAGTGAGGATTTATACTCAAGTCTTTCTTACCCAAAACAATAAACAAAGTTTAATGAACACCTACTATGTGTTAGAAAGCTTATTAAGCATTTGTTTCTAACAGATTATATAAATATTGACACTATGACTACCAGTCCCAGAGAGGTTGAAGACCTGCTGAAGCCATACAGGAATTAAGTGTCAGAGGTGGAAATGAAGCACAGATCTTCAGAGTCCCGAGACCATGTGCTATATCCACAATTCAGCACCACTGACTTCATGCAGATAGGCTCCGAATCTTTTGCGCTTGATTTGCTTCACTAGCTTTGAAGAATTCCACAGGTGTACAACTTGTTCAACCAGACCACTGAATGTAGTTCAGAGAGCTCTAAAGACAAAATTTTTGGAAAAAAAATTATGTATGGGGAAAGCATTGGTTTCCCTTTTTTTTCTGCATGGGCAGGCACTGGGAATTGAACCCAGGTCTCGGGCATGGCAGGTGAGAACTCTGCCTGCTGAGCCACCACAGCCCAGCCTGGTTTCCTTTTGACTGAATTACTATCTCTGACATCGATCATACAGTATCTTCTGAATTTCAAATGTTTATTATCTACTATAATTCACTTGAAATTTTTGTGAGTTCCCTAGTTGGTATTTATACTTTTATAAACACTTTTATGAGCATTACATATACAAATATTGAAGGACTGGAAGGGAACATGGAAAAACAGACATGGTTCCTATGTTAGCATGAGAGGATTATACATAAATGTTCTTAAATGTTTGTTAAAGTAGATCTAATGAATGATAATGTTATTAATAACAGTTAAATTTTTGAGTGCTTATTTTGTGCCATTCACTCTTTCATGTACTTCCCATGAATTGAACACGTATTTCTTCTCCTTTAAAAAGTGAGGAAAGGGTGGGCCACGGTGGCTCAGCAGGCAGAGTTCTCACCTGCAATGCCGGAGACCTGGGTTCATTTTCTGGTACCTGCCCATGCAAAAAAAAAAAAAAGTGAGGAAATTGAGACATAAAGGATCAAAAGCATGTGTAAAAATGAGCAAAGAAAATCTAAAAAAACATGAATGGCTATAAATATGCATGAACAGGTTGTCCTTATGCATATCAAATAAATACAAATTATAAAAATTGCAGCGTAAGTTTTCTTTTCCTTTTTCTTTATCTTTTTTTATTTTTTTTTACTGGGGTGGGAAATTTTATACTTGTATATTCAGCAGATGGGAGTATATAATTAATCCCTTCTGGAATGCAGTTTGCTTCAAAGTTAAAAAACAGTTGCTCACACATTTTGTTTCAGCAATTGCACTTTAAAAAGTTATCTAAAGGCAATAATTATGGATATGTGGAACCTTGCTACTCAGAGTTCTATTAGCAGACAAGCAGTATCTGTAAAACTGGAGGCCTGTTAGGAGTGCAGAATCTCAGACCCCACTACAAAGCTACTGTACTAGAATCTGCATTTTAATAATATCCCCAGGTGATTCTCATGCACTTTAAAGTGCTAGACGATATCTGTGTTAAATGACATCTACTAACATGGGATCATTAGCATTATTTATATAGAAATATGAATAATGAATAAAAAATACAGCTAAATTTTCAACAATAATGGACAAATTAACATTTTCTAGAAAATTATTTAAGGTGCTAGGTTGTATGATACATTTTACCCTGGACTGTCATTACTTAACAATTATACTTCAGGAATTCTTCTTAAATATCTAAACTGTCAAAGTATGTTAATCGTTACTTTCATACTTATAGCCATTATTTTTATTTCAGAGGTTGGAATTATAGGTCATCTCTATTATGTTCTTTTTTCAACTTTTTATTTTCCAAAATTTTACAATAAAATTTTATTATCTTTGCATAATTGCAAAAAGGTGTTTTGATTACAGCTATATGAGTTTTTGAAAATGAGAAGACATTATTTTAAGGAAGTGGAAATAGTTTTGTCAACATTACCAGAGAAGATTAATAATTCCTTCTTAGAAAGTTTAAGAAATGGAAAACAATTTTAGATGTGAAAAAAATCTGTTTCAGTACAAAGGAAGGAAAATATATCACTAAGAACGGTGACAACCTGGGGAGTATCTTCATTGATTTTGAGGTCTAGGAAATGAAAATTTTTTAAATGGTAGAAACGGATGACTCACTCAAATGTTCTTTGGGAATGGGTATACTCTCCCTTAGCAATAAAATGCCAGTTATTCTTTTCTTTATTCTTGTTATTAAAACTTGACCTTCTTAAGTACAAACCTTTCCAAACTGATCCTTTGTTTTTGTCACTATCAGGATTATTCCTATTTTCCCACCTGCCTCACTCCTTAGCTGACTTCTTCTACTTGTTCCCAGGGAACAATGGTTTTAGTATAAAAGAAATCTCTAAGGTAATCTTTATTTTCTTGAATATTCCCAGTAACTATCTAAAAAACCCATTAGCACTACTCTCCATACTGAAATAAATTTCTTTTCTAGCCTATTGACTCATGCTGTGAGAAGAGAAGACATTCACTTTGCTCTTCAATGCAGACATTGCCTTATAATT
>PVIY010057142.1:0-13031 GCA_004026745.1 Myrmecophaga tridactyla
ATGCGTAAATATAAATGCCAGTGCCACTGTAATTTTGGCTTAAGCTCCAGTTTTTACTTCCTACAGGCAAATGCATGAAATCAGTGATTTTGGACTCATAATGCATAAACATGTAATTGTGACAAAAACTGCACAAAGGTGGGGGAGTAGAGGGGTATGGGAACAAAGTTTGTATATACTATTGAACTTAAATTGGTACCAAAGCAAACAAGAGTGGTATAGATTTAGGATGTTAAAATTAAACCCCATGATATCTACAACAAAAATACTGGAGAAGGGTGCATGGGTGGTTCAGTGGTAGAATGCTCACCTTCCATGCGGGAAGACCTGGGTTTGATTCCCGGACTATGCACCCAAAACCAACCAACCAAAAAAAAAAAAAAAAAAAATACTGAAGAACATACAAGTTCAAGTTCATAGAGACAGAAATTAGAGTACAGACTGCCAGGTTTAAGGGACAAGGTGAATGGGGAATTGAAACAAAATTGGTGTAGGGTTTATCTTTGGGAAGATGGGAAAGTTTTAGTAACAGAAGGTGACGAGGGTACTGCAATATTGTTAATGCTATACTTGGGAGTGGTTGAAAAGGGAAATTTTATGTCGTATATATGTACCCACAAATTAAAAAGAGAAAGGAAGAAAGAAGGAGCAACTAAAGAGACAATGATTTAAAAAAAAAACAGTCAATGATTATTAAATGTGATACGTGATCCTCAATGGGATCTAACATGGGAGGAGAAAAGACTCAAAGAGACATTATTGGGACACAGGAAAAAATTGGAATACAAACTGTAAGCCATATATCAATGTTAACTTTTCTTGAACTTGATAAACACTTAAGTGGCTACAGAAGTCAACAATCTTGATCTTAGGAAAAGTTCATGGCAGCAATACGTGTCCAAGGGGCATGATGCATACAACCTACACTCAAGTGTTCAGAAAATGGACTGATAGTTGTAGGTAGATAGGTAGGTAAGTGCGTAGGTAAATGGATAAATGGATAAAATGATATGGCAAAAGTGACAAAATATTAAAATTGGTGTATCTGAGAAACTGAGGAGTTGGGTATGATGGAGTTCTCCAAATGCGGCTTTTATTATTTTTGTTATGGTCCTATAAGTTGAAAGCATTTCAATATAAAAATAAAAAGTTTTTTTTTTTTAAGAGCATAGTTGTTAACCTTAAGAGGTATATTTTATAACTCATGCATCTTCCTTTTAATGTAGCTAACAGATATAAGTGTCTCTCTCAGGAATTATGATGCAAAAAGGAAGGAAGATGGAAGGAGAAGTTAGAGAAAGGGAGGGAGGAAAGCAAAGAGAAACTCACTTAGCTGTTCTTGAAGCCTCAAATTGAAGCAGGATGAAAAAAAAACCTTTTACTCCAAGAATAAGGTGAGCTCTAAAGTACTCTATGAAAGGCAGCAGTGAAGCAGAAACAAGTCACAGAATAATTTATTTCTTTTTTGCAGTCCCTAGCTCACATATACCAAGTTCCACCATGGCTTAGGGGTGGGGGTCCTTGCTATGTCCCACTCAGGTCTCCTGGGAGGCTAAGAATCTGCCCCATTCCCGAAGTGCCCAGCTCTCTAGAAGAAATGATGGTGGGCCACAATTACAGAGGGAACAGTGAGGGAAATATGTACCCTTATTTAAAATGTCCCCCCCAAAAAAAAACCAAAAAAAAAAAAAACCCCATGATGCTAATAGTGCTCCCAAGCCATAAAATGGGATCAGCTAGAAATGAGTCCTAAAATTTCTGGAATCTCTCTTACTGTTCACCAGGAACCAGTGCCCATGGTCCCTCCAGTTCTTTCAATCTGAAATGGTTAGTATGCTTCCCCATTTCCTAACACCACCAGGTTTCAGGGATTTCTCTGACTTAGCACCAGGGTTTTCTGCCATTTAACCAATGCCTCTAAAAGGACCCTGGGGAACCACCAGCCAGTTTATGAAAACAAGAAACTCTTTGACATGACCTCCTTCCTGCTCTGAGAAGGGCAGGGGGTCTTTAAATTGTAAAGCTGGCTTCTCTCTCCTCAAGGTAAATGCAGTCACTTATGGATAATGATGCCCCTTAATCTGCTCTGACTGCCATGGGCCTAAACCAACAAAGCCCACCAGTTATGCTATTATGCTCAGAGAACAGGCTGAAAGGTTGAAAACAAGAACACCATCCAGGGAAATGTGTCATTAGACTCCTCCATGAGTTTTCTGTTATGAGCTCTACCTGGGCAGTAATCACAGAAAACAGATGGCTAAGTGACAAAGAGAAAGATGTCACAATGGAAGGTTGGAAACACTTAAGAGGCTGCCTTTGCAAAACCTGAAATGTATTTATTATAGAAACTCCAGAGGGTCAGCAAATTGTGGATTCAGAGGACTTGACCCGAGGTTCTCATCCCCTCATGCAAGAGTGGACATGGTATCCTGACTGGGGCGTGGGCCAGTGGCTGATGTCAAGTACTGTTTAAATGCAAAGGTAACCTGTGAGAACCACCATGTGACAGCCTTCAGGGAAGAATTCCTGAAAGGTTAGGGCTGGGTGCTGCCTCAGTGCAGAGGAACATAGTATCACTGGTGGTGGGGGTGAGAGGGTGTGAACACGGGGCTTCCCATGCCCATTAAACTCAGGTTCCAAAGGCCAGGAACAGAACAACACCTCTGTGAGGACTAGGTCATAACTGGGCATGAGACCCACCCTGCTGTGGCCAAGTCTTAGCCTGCTTCCTGCCTCAAGAGAGGATGAGAAAGGATGTCCTTGGAGAACCTCTGGCTTGTCTTCTTCCTCTGTCCAGCCAGGTAGGAAAGGCCTCTGGGGATTTCTCACACTGTTCTTAGAAAAATCATCCTGTATTGGGGGAAGCTATGCAAGGCTAATCAGAATACAGTCTGGGTGGCAGGAGACCTGGTACAAGTTTTATTTAGCTCTCCTGAGGCTGCCTGGGTAATCCTGGCAACCTATTTTACATTCCTTTGCAACTTCGATTTCTTCACGTGTGGAATGAGAGGCTTGATGATTTGAAGGACCTTTGAGCCCTGATGACCATGAGCTTTCATCTAGGACTCCAAGCACTTCCCTTTCTTCTCTCCCAATGCCCATGGCAGTCAGTTTGCAAAAGAAAAGGGGCAGCTAATGGCCGCCAGTTCCCCTAACCTCAGTGTACCCAGCCTGGGGGCTGAGTGCTGGTTGTTGACCCCCCCAGCTGCCTTTCCCCAGAGAATTGCCCTCCACTGAGAGGGGTCATGACAGCCGAACCCCTTGTCTCAAGGTGGGCCCCACTTGAGAAAAATTCCTGTTCCAGAGCTTTCCCAAAGAATTTGCCTCAAGTTCGGCTTCAAATGAAAACCCTTAGTGTATCTGGAGCATCTTACACTAAAGGAGCACATTATCTTAACACCCCTTCCTTCAGATCAAAGATCCTTGTCATGAGAGTTATGAAATGCATAATAATGGCCAGAAAAGAAATGTAGACAGTTAATCTTCTCTTTTCTGAACTTTGTATAGATAATCTTATTAATAAAGAATAAATTAAAAATGCTACTAAATAGAAAAGGGAACAAAGTAATAAGATAATACTTTTAATCACTTCAGTGCATCTTTTGAAAAAGGGGGTGAGGTGGGGTGGAGAACCTTGTATATTGGCCTCTCTCGGTAATGAATAATAACCTCACAGTTTCTGTTTTCAAGTCCTAACTTATTGGCACCAACAAAACTGATATTCTTCATATATTCATGTTAATGGACAGAACAGCCAGATTTGCCAATCTATCTTTACTCATAGGTGATCGAGGAACACTTTTTATTCATTTCAAAGAGTGCCTCTCACATGAAGCGAGATAGACAAGAAACACACAAGACAAAGTGGCAGGCAGAGCACATGCCAAGATTGGTTACCAGGGCAAGGAGGATGGAAGGTATTTGCTTTCCTGCAACTTCCAACTTTTCCACCTGAGATTATTTTGAAACCAGGAAATCAAAAAGGACACCTGTTTTTACAATCACATCTGACAAGCCCTAAAGACACACTTCACAGGTAGTAACCAGGCAGAAATTTGGGAGGTGGGATAAGTGGAGGCAGCCTTCTTTCACTGGTGAGCGAAGAGGGGAAAGTTGGAAAACTGAATGAACCAAAGCCCGTGTCTACAGGAGAGCACACAACTTTATCTTTTTCCAAAGAGAAGAGGTGTCACTGCACAGCCACCCCACCTCATACTCCTGCCAGCCTCCGGGCTAGGAACAAGGGAAGCGTGATGGGCCCGAGTTTACATTTTGCTGACTAAGCACATATGGGGCAGCAGGACAGATGGAGGTGGGGGGTGGGTGGGGGGGTGAGTGGCTCCCTTAATTGGAGTCTGAATTTTTTTTTTTTAATGCTCTTTTTTTTTAATTTGCATATGGGCAGGAGGCACCAGGGATCGAACTCCAGACCTCCAGCACGGCAGGTTGGAGCTCTGCCTGCTGAGCCACGGCAGCCGCCCAGGTGTCTGAATTTTAAAACAGAAGACCAGGCCACTTTAAGGTGGAGAGCCACAGCCACACAGTCTGAGACTGCAAACACTTCATTTGGTGCTTAATTTATTATAAGACAATTAACAAAATGACTCTACAGTAGTGTTCCTCTTTGGAACTCGAATTAATAATAAAAAGCACCTCTTGGGGACAGTCTCATAGATTCAGGAGGGTCCCAGATGTGCCCTGTGGTGCCTTCCGAGTTGCTGACTGCAAAGCCTGGGAGGAGGCTGACGGGGTCCCGGAAGCTCTCACCAGCGTCACGAACATATGCAAGGAAAATAGTGCTGCTTCAAAGAGATGGAAGACGTTTTGAAGATCTTTGTCCATGGGGCTCTTCACCAATGGACAGCACTCAGCCTCACAGCCGCCCTCCCACAAGCAGGCCAGGCCCCGAAGCTGCCGGGAGTGCTCCCCGCCCGCCCTCAGCTCCGCTACTCAGCCTTCCTGCATTGCGGGCATCTTGGAGGAACACACCTCGCTCAGGAAGCCCATGTGAGAGCCGGGTCCTGTGTGACACACAGAGAGTGCACCTGGTTTCACCTAGAGCAGGAGGACATCGGTCAGCTCAGGAGAGACTGAGAGCTAAGAACAAGGAGAATCCTCTGTGGCAAAGCACAGGTTTCAGCAGTGCAGGTGGCTGCTGTCTGCATAACGGGCAGGCAGGAGCACATATACCGCCAAGCAGAGCACGTGTGCGTGCACATGCGAATGTGTGAGGGTGTGTGCATGCCTCTATGCGTGAGAGTATGAATAAGTGTGTGAGTGTGCATGTGTTAGAGTACGTGTGGCACACGTGTGTGTACGTGTGTCAGTGTGTGAGATACGTAAGGGGCTGTGAGTACACATGTGCATGAGTGTGTGTTTGTGCACATGCATGTGTGTGGTGGAGCACCCTACAGGACCTGAAAATGAAAAGTGTCCTCTCCCTTAGACATTTTTAATTTTGCAACTTTTGCCTTGGAGAAAGGGAGGTGCTAAGTTTGTACGTGGGGCCTTCCGACTTAACGTACCTTGGTAGGTTCAAGAGCAGTGCTGTTGTGGCCGGTTGGCTGGTTTGGTTTGTCAGAATTAGATTTCATTCTTATATCATGCAAGCACTGTGATCAACTAGAATCTAATAGACTGTGCTAGGAAAGGCTATACCCAAGGTTATCACGGCGCTCTCCAAATTACAATGTCTTCAGAGTGCAACAGGGAAATCAAACCTTCATCTGCTTTCTGAATCAGGCAGCTTTTCAGCATAGCAGTAAGGTTGTGAAAAAAACAGTGGCTAGCTGTTGGGAGCAAGGGGTTCAGTTCTCCCATTTATTTTTAAACGTACTGGGGTCGGGGGTGGGTCGGGGGTGGGGTGGAGGTGGGGGGCTCAGAAACCCGGCATGGAACAGTTCTTCTTTGCTGTGTATATGTTAGATCGAGACTGAGACACCGAGCGCCCTCCCTCGCACTGATCTGAAGTAATTTGGCCTTTTCTGGGGATCCATCCGCATTTATGTAAAACTTGGTCAGCTGTGTGTGGGGTCAAGCGTTAAGCAGTACGGCTTTTTAGTCCAGCTTTGTGACTGCCTTCTCGTGGGACCTTGGGCAACAAGGTTGTAAGCTTCATTTTCTTATCTATAAAGTAAGGGGATCTTAAATCTTTATAAATAAATATATAAACTCTATTTATCGCATAGGGTTTTTCAGGGAAACAAAAGAGGTGGGGGGCGGTGGCAGCCCTCAATGAGCAGGCTGATTTTTTAATTACTCGAAGGGGCCATGCTGTAACCCCACCACAATTCCTCTCTTTCTCTCTCTTACACAGACAGACAGACAGACACCCCTCTATATGTCTGAAAGTGCTCCAACCCAGCACTCTGCTTTGGCATGCCTCTGTAGGGGGTAACACAAACCCCTCATCATCAAGGGGTCTTTTGTCCTCAATACAGGGACCCCGTCTCTGGGGAGCAGTGCAGGCCTGTCTCCAGTGCTTCACTTTGGTGCTGCTCATTTCTAGTTTTAAATTCCAGGGCACAAGGCTGTGCCTGTGAAATTTCCCTTCCAAGGCACTCAGCCCAGTGCCGTACGCATTACAAACCATGTTTCCTGATGATGGATGTGGCACTTTGTAATAATATGCATAATATCTCCCCTCAGAATAGCAAGTGCCAACACATCTTTGTTGTAAGGCTGGGACCTGACATGTGATAAACCAGACTGTTTAAAACATAAGACTCTCTCTCTCTCTCTCTCTCTCGGGCTTCTTCCTTCCCCTGCTCCCATCAAACTGAAAACTGCCTTCTAAATTCCAGATATAATTTCTCTATACTTTTCGAGGAAGCCACAGCGTAGAGATTGAGATTCTGATTTTGGCACAGCCGTGAAAGTTTCCTCCAAAGGACAGCTCACTGCCAGACTTTAGGTGAAGGACTGATTTTAAGAGGGGAGCTAAAAATACCCTCCCCTGAAATAAATCCCATGCCTCTTGAAATGGCTCTGCTTCATTCCTCATTTTTTGAAAACATTAAAATAGCAAAATAAAAATGCCCCACTTAACGAGAACACTTTCAAATCTAAAATGCTGCAAATAAATATATTTAGAAAGTGAAAGCTCAAGTATCTAATTTAGAAGCAGCGGTTTGGAAATAAGAACAATTAAATTGCATCAGAAAAGTCACGCTGAGGTCTCACATTTGTCAGTCATTTTGGAAGTTCTTACACCTTCCACATCCCCCTCTCTCCCACACAAGCAAAATGCTGCCTCCACTTCTGAGGCACTATTCAGGTTCCAGAGCTCTGCCCCAAAGCCCAAGGCTCACCAACACCTGCTCTAAGGAGTTGCGGTAAAAAGGAATAAGACCTGGAGTGAAGAAATTTGGGTTTCAGTCCCGGCTCTGCCACTTACTGGCCATGTGGTTTTGCCTACCTGAACCCAGGCTCTACAGGTAATAAACACCTTCCCTCACATCGAGGTCCAAAGGATCCCATGATATGCCATGGGTAAATGCTGCACTAGTTAGGATTCTTCTCATGACTTCCCAACCTGGTGTTCTATACTAGCTGAGCCTTCCTATTCCATGCCCATGGCTAACCAATTTTTGTCTCTGGCCTCTGTTCAAGAGACTCCCTTCTGCACAGAAATGCCACTAAGCCATTTACTATCTATAGTGGGTTGAATAGCATCTCCCCAAAAATATGTCCAAGTCTGAACACTTGGAATCTTTGAATGGGCCCTTATTTGGAAATAGGGTCTTGGCAGATGTAATTAAGTTAAGTATCTCAAGAGGAGCTCAACCAGGAGTCAGGATGGGCTCCAAATTCCATTACTGGTGTCCTTTTAGGAGAAAGGAGGGAGAGATTTGAGATACAGAGACTGAAGGAAGAAGGCCATGTGAAGACAGAGACGGAGTTCAGAGTGATGCTTCTGCAAAGCAAGAATGCCAGGCACTACCAGAAGCTGGAGGAAGCAAGAGAGGAATCTCCCCTAGAGCCTACACTGGAGGGAGTGTAGCCCTGCTGTCACCTTGATTTCAGACTTTTGGCCTCCCTAAACTGAGAGAACAAATTTCTGTTGTTTTAAGCCATGAAGTTGGTAGTAATTTTTGTTTTGTTGCTGCAGCAGCAGCCACAGGAAAATAATACACCATCTTAGGCAGCCCCCTTGGAAGCACTTTGCGTTGCACCGGCTTCTTGACACTTTCTTCAAGCCGATCACTAAGGGTGTCGCCTCCCCCACCCACGCCCCTAGCAATTGCTGTCACCTGCTGCTCCAGCAATGGAGCCCTAAGCCTCTACTCTCTTTTGTCCTCCACCTTATTACCACTACTTGAGGGTTCAGTTTGTATCCTTTCACTACTCAATTCCAAGCTTCAGGAGGGCAGGGACACTGCCATCTACATCTCTGATCATTAACCATAAAGAATGGCTCAGTAAACACCTGCGGAGTCCAAGAAGCAAAGACCTTTGGGGTCTGAACAAAGATGAAAAGCATAGAAAAATCTGAGGCTTAGCATAACACATGCTTAAATAGTGATGGGCCCTCGTAAAAGAAGCCATGGGGCTTCAAAGGACTTTGTCAATAAAGTAAAAAGACAACCAATCAATGGGAGAAAATACTTAGAAATCACATACCTGATAAGGGTTTACTATCTACAATAAATGAAGAAATCCTACAACTCAAGGAAAAGACAACCCAATTAAAAATGGGCAAAAAACATGAATAGACACTTTTCTAAAGAGGAAATGGAAATGGCTAAAAGGTACAGGAAAAGATGCTCAACATCACTAGCTATTAGGGAAATGCAAACCTAAACCACAATGAGATATCATTTCACACCTACTAGAAGAGCCATTATAAAAAAAAAATCCAGAAAACTCTAAGTGCTGGAGAGAATGTAGAAAAACAGAAACATTCATTCATTGCTGGTAGGGCTATAGCATGGTGCAGTTGCTTTGAAAGGCAATTTGGTGGTTCCTCAGCAAGCCAAGTATAGAACTGCATATGATCTGGCAATCCCATTACTAGGTATATACCCAGAAGAACTGAAAGCAGGGATGCAAATAAATATCTGCACACTGTTGTTCACAGAGGCATTATTCACGATTGCCAACAGATGAAAACAGCTCAAGTACCAACCGATGAATGGGTAAACAAACTGTGGCATATACATATGATGGAATATTACTGAACTATAAAAAGAAAATGAAGGAGTCCTGATGCATGCAACACTGTGGATGAACTGGAGGACATAATGTGGAGTGAATTAAGCCAGACAAAAGGACACGTATTGTATAGTCTCGCTAAGATGGACTAATTATAATGAGTACACTCTGGGAGTTAAAATCTAGACTATAGGTTACAAGGAGATAGAAAGAGGGCAGATGATGCTTAAGGTACACAGAATGTGTAATAAGGTTGATTGCAAATGTTTGGAAATTGATAGAGGTGATAGTACAACAATACTTTAAGTGTAATTAAAAAGGCTGAGAGTGAGTATGGTTGAAAGGAAAGGTCTAGGGTATGTGCTATTAGAAGGAAAGCTAGAGGATAAATCGTGGGACTATATAATACAGTATAAACTGTAGTGGATGAAGACTGTAGTTAGTTGTACAAATATAAGACAGTTCTTACATGAAATAGTACAAATGTATGTCACCATTACAAGGTGTTGGTAACAGGGTGATATATATGAGGAAAAACACAATTAATGCAAACTAAAGACTATAGTTAACAGTAACATTGTAATATTCCTTCATCAATTTAACAAAGGTACCATACCAAAGCTAAGCATCAATAAAAAGGGGTTATTTGGGGTATGGAGATTTTTTTTTTTTTATTTTTGGGGCAAAGAAATGTTCTTGAATTGATTGTGCGGGTGAGTCCATATCTATGTGATTATGCCAAGAGCCACTGACTGCACACACTTTGGATGGATTACATTGCATACGAATAAAAACTTGAAAAAAGGAAAAACTTAAATTGCTTCTTTCCTTTGAAATTTTAATAACAGGTTCGCCAGCTAGTAGCAAATATAGACATATGATGGTTTGAAGTGAAAAAAATAAAAAGGAAGAAGAAAGAAAGAAAAAAGAAACCATGGGGAAGGTTGTCCCACTTCAGTGGGCACAAATAACTTGATTTTAAAGAAACTCTACAGTGGCTATTTTAGGAAAAAATCAATGACTGCTGTCTAACTTAGATTTTCTTTTTCCTCGAGGAGGAGGGTGTTGGGTTTTCATATACTAGGATACATGTCATGCCACTTAAATTTTTCCTTGTTGGCAGCCAGGTGACTCTGTGCAGAAACTAGTAAAAACAGGGCAAGGTAAAAGTCCTTCAGGTTCTAAATTGTGAAAAGGTTATGATGCCCAGCCATGCAATTCAAAATATATGTTCATTCCTGAAAACAGAAATTTACGTATTTTAAGAAAAATAATATATTTCCAGTTTCTGATTTTATAAGAATTAACTGAAGTTGAAATTTGCTTTTGGTTTTTGGCTTGCTTGGAAGGTGCCATCGTCTTGCTGGAACCTCAATTGGTGCCTCAACGTAGGATGTACAAGACATAACATTAGGATATTAGAAGAAAACATGCAATATCTATTTACAGTTTACAGTTTTTCAGAGTTTTTAAAATAATGTACATAACATTATTATAGTACTGCACATTTTATCAATTAATATCCACATGTGGAGAGGATATGGTCAAAATGTTTTACTAACATGGGTACAACAATCAAAAAGGAACTGAAGTCCAAGTGACAATCTAGCCCCGAATAGAAATTTCCAAATAATACAAACTTGCAAATAACTACTCGCCTACAGTGAAAGGAAGTGGGCAAGCCAAACTCTGCTGACATCTATTTCTCCTAGAAGAAAAGGCTGGGAAAAGCTGATGAAACCACACTATCAAATGACCTGTCCTGATCATTTGCAGTTCTCAATTCAGAAGGAGCATTTGTAAAAAGGAGAATGACAATAAATTGTAAATTTCAGTGGAATGCAGAAAAGGGTCAGTAAAGATCCTCTATCAAAAAGGTTTGAAAAGGAAGCATTTGGTCTCGTGTCCTTGACAGATTTTCTGAGCTCAGATGACAAAGCTTCTCTCTGAGAGACTCATCTAACACCCACTTAGCTAAAAACAAAAATATTCCAAATTTATTATAGGAGCAGCTCTCCATAATCCACATTATTCTGATTTCAAATTTATTCAGGTCACCTTCACACACCATTAACTCAGCAACCCAGAAAGTCATCAGATACCATATGTGCATGACTCCAGGCCTCTGGGTCTACAGGAAAAAATTAATCACCCATCTAGCTGGTTGGTCTGATAATTCAGCTGGTAAAGCATATGGAGGTAGCACAGAGGCTGAGGCTCAACTCTATTTAAAATAAAGTGAGAAAGCTTTCCTTTTAAAAAAGGAGCAAATCTGGAAAAGACAGAGGGTGCTAGCTCACAGCAGATGTCGTACAGATCTGTTCCCTGACATGACCTTCCAGATGTTCACACACTTAGAATGTAGATACTAAGTGGCAAAGTCAACATAGCATCCATAAGAATAACTGCAATGGATTGAAAAGCATCAAATATACTTAAATCAAGTAAGTTCATAAAGACAATTAGAAAATCCCCATTCTGTAAGTACTAACGAACTAACAGTTCTAGGTAATGATGCTTAACGGCTGATAACTATGTGGCTGCTGATGAAAATACCAACGACACTGATGAAGTAGTCCTGCAAAAAATCCAACCTGAATTTGATCAAGTTGCGTATTTTATCTACCAATTTCAGAAAATAGAGTGGAGAAAGGAAGACGGTAAATCACACCACAGGTATGCAATTAGTAAAACTCAGCCGGTGGGAAACTCTACGGGATAAACTGGTTTCTTCAACAAAGAAATTTCAATTAAAGGAAATTTAAGGAAAATTCCCAATAACAATAGGGGGATCTTCTTTGCATCTGGATTTGAATAAAATGAAAAAAAAAATATGAGACAATCAAAGAAATTTGACCACTGACTGTGTATTTAGTATTAAGAAGTTATTGTTAATTACTTTTAGGTGTGATAATGGCGCAATAGATTGTATTGTGTGCTTTTTAAAGACTCCTTATATTTTAGAGATACATAGTAAAATATTTACTAGTAAAATAACAAGGCATTTTGGACTTGCTTCAAAATAATCTGGGGGTAGGTGGGGATAAAGTTGAGAGAACACTAGTCGTGAATTGATAATTGGTAAACTTGCGCAATGGGTACATTGGGGCTCATTATACTAGTCTCTCTTTCAGTACAATTTTTCCATGATAAAAAGTAAAGAAAAAGGTGTCACTGTAGTTTTATTCTGAGAGGTTTTCAAACATGCAAAACTTAGGAGAACTTTCTTATTGTCCTTGGCTTTTTATTTTTGGTGGGAGAAGGAAGAGGGGCCAACTTTTGGGCTTTAGACTCTTCTCAGCCTACACTGTAGTTCTGTGCCCTCCTTTTTTCATCTTTTTTGCATCTCCTGAAATTCCAAGGCTCTGATGCACGTCTAGTGAAGCCGGTGATTTGGGGTTCTCCTGTTTTCTGACCACCAGGGTCACTGCTAGCACAGAAGACATCATGGAATGCTTCCTTCTTCTGACCATAGACTGGTCAGTCTTCCATGGGGGGTTCCTGGTCACAGAACTGTGCCCTGTTTCTCCTCCTGGCTTTCGGGGTCTTGGGTACACATCTGAACACTCAACCCTCCGTGGCCACGAGAGCGCTGTGTTCTGGCCCTTCTCGTCACCTTTCACCAAACAACTTTTCCACGTCCATCAGGCCAGGTCACCAAGATGAGCATCACCCCTACCATTTGCTCCGCATAAGGAGGTACCAGGAATGCGCCTGGCGGCTGCTTTGCCCCTTCTAGCGGAGGCGGTACAGTTGTAAATTTATTGTACTATTTACTTTTTAGGCGTTCAATGTCTTTTTAGCTCTGCTACCACTAGTAACTAGGACTGTCATAGTTTTTAAAACTGCTTTGACTCAGAATTGCCTAGATCGGCAGC
>PVIY010057143.1:0-13024 GCA_004026745.1 Myrmecophaga tridactyla
TTCAGGAACTTTGACTTTTATTTTTTTTAAGTTCAAAGCAAATGATATGAAAGTATTAAAAATATCTTACCCATATCCAGTTCCTTTCTTTCCTGGGTTTGTGTATAAATTCTTTCCAGGTGCCTGGTATGTTTCTCTCGGTCTGGGCTGTGCACTAAAAAATGGGACTGGACCGCCTATTGTTCCATAGTAGCTTCCTAATCCACATCTTAATGTGGTGTTGTGTGTTGTTAAAAAGAGCAAAACATATGTAATGAAATTGACTTGTCTGATTTTGGTATGAGAAAAATAATTTTATTATTTTTAATCTAATTTTATTTTCCCCATTTTTGCAAGTAACAAATCTTTAGATATGGGTTTTTCATTTTTAATGCTTATTTTAAATGTTCCACATAAACAAAATTTCTTAATTCTCTTGAAAGTTAGAATAGTTTCCATTACTTCAGTTAACTGTAACATTAAATAGAGCCTTTTGTGGTTTTAGATGAATTTCTAGGCACCTTATGGCAAGCTACTTAATAAATGGCTTGTTTCTTCTGACAATCCACTCTCGAGAAACTATACTTTCCAAACTAATGCAAAGTGTTAATAATAGGGTGGCATATGGGAATTCTGTATTTTAGGTTTGATTTTTCTGTAAACCTACAATTCTCTAATTGAAAAAAAAAAAAAACATATTAAAAGAGATTGTGCCCACTATGGATGCAAAGTGAATTCCTTGGAATCTCAGTGCTAATTTTCTTCTTTTGGGTTTGCAATTACTATTTCACTATAGGAAAAATTAATCAAATGTTTTCTTTGCTGCAATTTTAACATTAAATCTTCTGGGCCCATAGTATCTATGAAACCATTAAATGTTATCATCTAATACTTCTTTGTGTGTGTGTTTTTGTTGTTATTTGTTTTTAATTAACAGGTTTTCCTTTTTAGAGCAATTTTAGGTTTACAGAAAGATTGAGTAGAAAGGACAAAGAGTTCCCATATACCCCTTCTTCCCAAACACAGTTTCCCCTATTATGAACATCTTGCGTTAATGTGATGCATTTTTGTTACACTGATGAACTAATACTGACATATTACTATTAGCTTATGTCCACAGTTTACATTAGGCTACACTCTGTTTTATAGTTCTAAGGGCTTTGACAAATCCGTAATGTCATATATCCAACCCACCATTACAGTATCATATATAACAGTTTCACTGCCCTAACATTCCCTGTGCTGCACCTATTCGTTCCTTCCACCCTCCCCTGAGCCTTTGGCAACCACTGATCTTCTTACTGTCTGTATAGTTTCATCTTTTACAGAATGCCATATATTTGGAATCATACAATGCATAGTCTTTCCAGACTGGCTTCTTTCAGTTCAGCACTTTAATATATGTGTTCTTTAAAATTTTTCACGGTAAAAGGAAAACTAATATTAGTTACAATCACAGTCTCTAACTTCCAGGTTATCATTGGAGTAAACAAGTTTTAATAATCAGGAAATAGTTTATAAGACATATGAAAACTTATAGCCAAAATGTGACACTGCTTATACATCTGAGTTAAATTTTTCAGTAACTAGAAAGACATCAACATTGATCTCCCTTTACCTATGGCCAACAAATAAAGGTTCACTGGAAGAGAACATTTATTTTCCATATTTGATATTTGTGAACATATGTTGTAAAGTCTAAAATACAATAAGGAAAAGCCATGATATTGCAAAGAAAAGGATAATTATGCAGTGGAATAATTCTACTAGAATGTGATTTAATGTAATTAAATGTAATATAATTAAAAATTACTACATGTATAACTAAATGCCTATGGTTCCATAATTTGGTATTAAAAGGTACCCTCATGAGGGTTTCTTATAGAGCCTACCAACCAATCTTTTGGGAAAATAATTTACAAATTTCTAAATTAAAGATGTTCTCCACATATCTATGAGCTTTAACAGAAAGTAAAAACTAGTCTAATTGTAAAACTGTTACATATCTTGGCTGACAAATGAATGTCAATGTATTATAGACTAAAGTATCAAGGCAGTAATTTCCAATTATTTACAAGAGGCCAAAGTTCATCACTGAGAGGGACAAAAGGTTAAAAAAAAAAAAAGCAAGGTTAAGAATAGGTAAGAAAAAGTTATTTGCAGATATTACACGAAAAAAATGAACCAGTGACAAGAAGAAAATGAAATGCATGGTTGAATTTATATCTAAGAAAAAAATGAAGAATCCCAAGAAATAGTTATAATAAAAATAAATTCAAGCCTATCTGAAGTCTAAAAAGTAGAAAACAGAATGACAACAGAAAAGAAGACATTCCCTCCTTTTAGTAAAACAGTAATTTTGACTAATGGAGAAGAGAAGATTGCCTGTCAGAATTAAAAGGAAAAAAAATCATAGAAGTGTAGTTTAATCTCAAGAAAATACAGCAAATAAGCAGAAAATGAGACTTCAATGAGTCTTCAGCTATCAAATTCTAAACTGAGTCAAGGTTCTTGAGTGTGAATGAATATCATATTTTAAAGCTCAGCTATATAACATATAAAATATAAACTACATGATCTTATTTGTTAAACTAGTGATTTAAAGGTAAGGAAAGGAAAACGAAACTTTACACTGACAAATGGCATGACTAAAATATTGTTAAACCCTTCTAATATATTTTCATACTGATTTTAAAATAACGTTCTTTGACAAATTATTTTCTTCATTAGAAAAGAGTTTCCTCTAATTTTATATTTTTTATGTATACTTTTTTAAAATTTTAAAGCAGGGGGAAAAAAAACCAATGGCCCAAGGCAATATTTTTCTTAACTTGATTCTAGCAAGGTTTTTCAATAAATGCATTTTCATTATTTGACCTTTATTACATAAATTAGTAGAGAACAGTATTTAATGTGATAATCCAAAACTTAATGTGATGAGAAACTACCTAAAAGTACTGTCAGACTAAATAATCAAACATAACTGTCTCTACCTAAGATAAACTGTTCTAAGAATCATATTTTAAATGAATCACACATGATAAGTAAATCCAATGGAAAAACAAACAATTTAGGCAAGAAAAAAGAAGGGTGTAAGAAATCTCATTAAGACTTTGCCTCCAACACTTACGGCTTTTTATCTCCACTACTGGGGAGGAAGGCTTTGCTTAGATTTTTTTTGGCTTCTTCCATCATATGCCGTCTCCTCACTTGATTCAGATTTACATAGCCTTCACCTTCAAAAATCCTTACAAAATGGGAATCAAAATAACCTGGTTGGAGACTTGACATTTCTTTGGATCCCCCTGGTAGCATCTGTCTATTTTTGCTTGCAGCCTCATTAAAGGGTCCTTTAAAAATAAATTAGGAATAGCATAATCTGAGTTTATTAGTAAAAAGGATATAAAAAATAACTTGGAAAGTTTCAAAATGTGACTTGGGGCAATTATTAGTTTTGAGTTTTCAAATCCTCTTTCAAAATGTTTACTGAAAGCTCTGGTTTAAAAGCCAAATTGATAATAAGACCAATGTTTTCATTAAAATATTTTAACATTTAGATTAGGATCCTGGGCATAGGCTCTGAATTTTAGAGCTAGAAGAGACCTTAAAGGTTGTCTACTCCAAGTTTCTCCATCTGTATCCTAGGACCCATTCTTTGTGTGAGATTTCAGAGGTGCAGTGTGTGTTAGGTGCATCAGGGGAAGGGCAGGGTTTTCCACATGCAAACTGAAGCAATGCCGCTCCTAGCTACATGCTCAAGACAACTGAGTGCCTATGTTCACTAAAAGATACGGACGAAATGTTCATAGCACCTTCATTCACAATGGTTAAAAACAAAAAACAACCCATCAACAGGAGAATAGTTAAATAAATACTGGTATATTTATACCATGAAATACTAGTATCCCAGTAAATTTTAAAAAGAAAAGAAGGAACATATTCATAAATACTTAAAATTCCTTCATAATTTGGATCCAGGAGAGGCTCAATTTGGGCAGTCCTTCAGTAATGCGAAGACTTTTTAGAAGTGCAAACAATCCTTAGTTCAATGGGTGATTTAAATGTGAATTGATATCATTGATTTTTTAAAACATTCACATATTTCCAAATTCAGTAATATAAACATTTTTACAGTACATTTTCCTCACACTCGGCTACCCAGTTCCACTTCACCCAGGCAACCAATAATACTAATTTTGTTTTCCAGAGAATACTTAGGCATGTCCAAGCAAATATTTTATACATATATATCTTTTTTATATATTATTTTTCAGTTTTAATGTTAGCATACCATATATATTATTCTGCACCTTGCTTTTTTACCTTGGAAATACTTCCATTTCAGTGTATTCTTTTTATTGGGTAGCCAAAAATTTAACTGAGACCTTTAAAGCTTATTTACTTTAGCCCTTTTTTATTATTTACAACTCTTCTAAAATTCCCTGGGCTATTCATTTAACCTTTCCTTTTCTGGGAAAGTGATCATGGATAGTCTTCTTGAATGCAAACATCAATGTGGTTTGCATAATGGAGTGTCCCATCTACCAAAAAAAGCTAAAAATAAAACAATCTGGGAGAAAACTGCCATGCCCCTTTGGAAAGAATTAAATGATCTCTGAGGACAATGCAAAAGGGTAGCTCATTAAATGAACTTTCTGCTCTTACAAAACTAGGTTCTTGCAACTCTATGAAAATGTCACAAGTTTAATTAAACACAGAACGGATGCTTTAAAATACAGACCATTAAAAATATCATTTAGCTTAAATATTGAACCCAAAATTTCATACAGAAAATATCTATTATTAGGCTGTAAAGAAAACCAAGTGCACTTACTATTAAATGGTGACACATATTTATCACCAACAGTAATATATTCCATCTCACTGAAGAGGCCGATCCTCTCCATATCGGATTTTCCTCCTTCAACAGGCATTGTTGCTTTTTCCAGGTGTGGTTCTCTATATAGGTAACTTCTGAAGGTTCCTTGGGATTACTTCTTTTTTGTGTGAAACCCTACTTTACATTGAAAAATACAGGATGGGGGGGTGGGAATTCAGGAAAATAGTGATTACTAAACTGCAGTGAAAATTACTTTCAGTCTGAGAGTTTTCACATTCACTATAAAACACTGATTCCAAACCAGCATATGGGAAAAGGACCTACTCTGCAGGGCTGGAGGAGAATAATGAGATTGACAGTCATTTTCACAGTTTAGATGAAATGGTTTAAACATACTGCATTGTCCCTCATAACAAAAATTATTTAATTCCAACTTAGCTTTTCAGAATGCACAACACATATAGGTATTGCCCTACAGTTCCTCAGTTTTTTTAAGTTTAAATGACTATAAGAAATGTACCACTGGCAAAATGAGTTCATAGAGTGGAAGGGGGAGCGGACAAGCGTTTCAGTAAGATAAAAACAAGGAAAAAACAAAAACACAATGAATACAATGTACCTGTTAAAGGGCAGGCTGAAACCATGAGTTTTCTTTTGAAATGACCCCTTCAAACAAAGGTGAAATATCACATTAAAAATGTATTTATTTAGATATTATTTTTAAAAATTAGATACGCTCTAAAACTACCACCAAAGAGCTAAGAATATTTGTCTTTTTCATCTTATTTTAATGTTTAAGCACCAAGCATGGGCGAGGCACTGGGCATACATTAGTGATTAAAACAGACATGGGTTTATGCCTCTGAGTTTATAATCCAAAGGCTGGTAAGAGCCTTTTGCCTTGAATGTTAAGAGTGAGCTGCTTCAACGACCCTGAGCACCCATGCCTATTTGCAACTGGGGCTCAACTGCACATGAAATGCAGCTAATCTTTAAACATCTACCGGAGCAAGTGACGATTCAACTTCAACTGAAGCATAAGAAAATACAACAGCCTTTTCCCCATCTCACCTCATCCTCTGATCAGGTATGCTTTAAATCTCAATGTCAGTCTGTTGGCATGTACTACAATTTCTGCCCTATTTCAAAGCCGCTACCCCCAACTGTCCAACAAAGGCTTCCTGTGCTCTCATTAGGGGCTCAAATCCAATAAATGGCCCGCAAGGTCCGCTGTCACCCAGCCTCAGCCAGAGACCACGCCCATCCTCTCCCCTGACTGCCTGGATGCACTTGTCTTCTTTCAATTCGCAGATCGGGCTCTCCGCAGCCACAGGGCATTGCACCATGCTGTTCACTTTAGCCAGGAACGCCAGGGTTCAGCCCCTTCCCTCCACCCAAAATAAACTACTCCAAGTTGCTCATTCATCACTTCTCCGGTTCCCTCTATCACAGAGCCATGCAATTCTCTTTCCAAGCCACGTTATGGTTATCCAATGGTTTATCATTTCACCTTTATCATGTAGGGATACAGTGAATAACATCTGTTTGCCGTAAAAAAAATTCTTCTTTACCATGATATTCTTAGTGCTCGGAGCAGCATTTGAGATATAATTCAGCAAGCCACAAAGAGGGAGGAAGGAAAGGAAAGAAGTTCTTGCCTTGAATTTTCCCATTACTTAACTCTTCTTAAGTAACAGTTACAAAATCATTCATTCATTCATTTACTCATTCATTCAACAGATAATCTGGCAAACCCCTTAGATTGATAAAACCCATAGCTGGGGGCGGGCTGCCGTGGCTCAGCAGGCAGAGCTCCGACCTGCCGTGCTGGAGGTCTGGAGTTCGATCCCTGGTGCCTCCTGCCCATATGCAAATTAAAAAAAAAACCCATAGCTGGTAGACGCTAGGAAAACGGTGATTTTAAAAGGGCGTAGCTCCTGCCCTCGGAGAGTTTACAATCCGGTACCCAAGAAAATTAATTATAACAGAAATGGAACATGGCAAGTCCCTTTCTAAAGGTACGGATAAAGGCCTGTGGGAGGTCGAGGAGGGACAGAAAACTCCTGGCTGAGCTGATGAAGATTACTTTCAATTAGGGAAGCGGAGGCCCGAGGACCTGGCGGCCGCGAGGACCAAGTCACCTCTTAGAAGGGCACCCGATTCTACAACCGAGATCAGATCGTCACAGTCCCAATCCGGGTTAATTCGGTCCCCAGGAGCTACAAGCCCCGCGAGCCGCGCGAGCGCTCCCCACCAGGCGCCCGAACTCGGAAAGGCCTCGGCGCGTTCCGGGCACAGAGGACGTTTGTTGCGGGGTGTCGCCAAGGATACGGGAGAATCCATCCCTACGGGAGAATCCATTCAGAGTAGGCTACAGGAGGACACCTGAAGCGTCCACGTTCTCTTTGAGAGACACATAGAAGGACGCACGAGCGTCTCTAGGATACGAAGACGTAACTAATAGGATTTATCAAAAATAAGTCTTCCGCTTCCCTTTCCTGGAACCATCGGCGGGAAGACGGGGTGTGGTACGACTCATGACGTAATATTGCTAGGGATGTTGGGAATTGTAGTCGGCTCTCCCATGTCCCGCCCGCCGGGGCGGCGTGACGCCACTTCCGGGCCGGCCTCCCGGGCGGGTGCCAGACGTCAGCTCTCCTGTCACCACTACGCTGTGGACCTGGTAAGTACCTTTGCTCGCCCCCGTCCGCCAGAGTTTCCCTTTCGCACTTTGGCAGCTGTCACGAGTACTTTTCCACAGCCCCGAAAGGACTGTTCCTGCCGGGACCCACGCGTGTGGCAACTGCGAGTCCCGGGGTTTGAGCAGTCCTTTCCGGGGTTGACCCCACACCTCTGGGGCCGGAGGGACGCTGCACCCACAGCCCCCGCCGCTCCTCTCGGCTGCCTTCGGACTCGCACTCTAAGCATCTCCTCCTAGTGAATGCGTTTTGAAAACGAGGGCTTATTCGCCGCTTTTGAAGGCTTTGGAGAACGGTTTGACCTGGGAAACACGTAGAAGTTTCTTCAAATATTCTAATCCCTTGACTTTCGTGATGTCACGAAACCCTCTTGGTTTGCCTCCTGATTGCTCAGCCGTGTTCTCCAATCTCTGTCCTAAATGTTGGTGCGCTTCAGGGATGCACCCCATACTTTTTACCTCCCAAGCCTTTCGTCTGAGCCCCAGATCCATGTATTCACCAACCGTTAGTGTGGAAAGTTCACATGTATTTCAGACTTGGAGAGGAAATCTGACTCATCGCTACACCCTTCCCTCATTCTACCTTGTTGTGCATGCCAAAAACCTAGGGCTCAGCCTTGTCACCTCCCTCTCTTCACTCCCCAGCATACAATCAGTAATCAGGTCCTGTAGAGCCTACTTCCAAATGTCTGTTGTCGCTGTCTCCACTATTGCCAGTCTTGTCCTGACTACCATCAGATCTAACCGAAGGTGCTTCTTCTTGGAATGGGCTCTTCCAACCTCAACCACCATTTTTCCTTTGGCATGCTTAATACACCTATTTACCCTTCAGATCTCAGCATAAGTATTATTTCTTGGAGACGATCTCAATTCAGAAGCCTTGAGAGACATTATTATAAGAACATGGTTTTAATAAAGTAGGGGAGGGAGGGAAAGTGCCATTTATCAAGTATGTACTAGTGCTTTCACATATGATCTAATGAATTTTCAGAACTCTTTGAAGTTCTATATTTTCCTCATTTTTCAGAAGAGAAAATAAACCTGAATGATTAAATTCACACCAAGTGGCAGAGTATCTTTTATCTTCAGTATTTTTCAGTGTATTTTTTATTCAAATATGTGCATAGTATTTTGTACAGTAATATCTTTCTATATTTAAGTATTTTCCTAGTGATAGTTATTTAGGTGGCTTCCTCTGTTTGCGATGATGAACAAACTTGAAGCTAAATTTGTCCTGAAATTTCTTATTTCCACATACTGAATTCTGAGAAGTAGAATTGGGCAAAGGGTATGGTCTTCTGTCAACTTACGATTTATGGAATAATAAAGCAGCCACCCTAAAAAAAAAGAATATGACAAGGGATTTGTTAAATGGAAAAAATAATGAGACATATTTAGTTCTGAAGATCAGAATTAAAATATGCCTAATCATTTAGCACAATGCCTTTTACATTTTAAGAGTTCAGTAAGTGTTAGTATTTAATCATTTATTTCAAAATAAAGCTCTTATGATATAATGCAGTTCTTTGGCCTCTTTGGGACAAAGACCTCTTTGAGAATCTGATAATCCTTGAAACCCCTTCCTAGAAGAAATATCTCACTCTCTTGCTCTCTCTGTTTCTCTCTCTCTCTCTCTCTTACTGTCTCATTTACACACACATGCACACAGGTACATTTCATCTGTCAAATGTCACTGACTACCTGAAATGCATCTTGTGGCCCCAAGATAAGAACTGCTAGCAAATACCATTTTGCAAGTATTTTCCCTTTATAACTTGCAAGCATTTTCCTATGCCGTTAAATTTTTTTTTTTTAAACAAAATTTTTCATGGCTGTAGGATATTTATTATTCCACCAGTCTCCTGCGTTTGGCATTTAGATTAACATCCTTATACCTGACTCTGGATGTTTTGCAGATTACCTTAGATTAAATTTTGAAATTTAGGATACAGGGCATAAAAATTACTAGGCCAAAGGATATGAATATAAGACTTTGATTCTTATTGCCACATTGCTCCATCAGAAAAGTTTTATCAGTTTATATTCCCACCATCAGTGATGTATTAGTTTCTTCTTTTTGTCTTGAATATTAGATATTACCATGTTCAGGGCACTTTACCACTGATAGTTTCATTTTGTTGTTAAACCCACTGTTAAGACTATAGTTTAGAAATTATTGTCTTAAAGGAGAGGCTCTCTACCTTTTCACATTAGAGCCACTGGCGTGGGGGGGAGAGAGCTTTTTAATATTCTTGTGCCTTGGCCCACCCCTAGACTGATTAATCAGAGTCTCTGGGGTACAACCCAGGTATCGTGGTTTAAGCTTCCAAGGTGATTTCAGTGTGGAACAAAGGTTGAGAACCCCTTATTTGGAATTTAGGGTTTTTTCATTTTGTTTATCTCCAGGAAATAAGGAATTAACTCCTGAAAGTATTTGAAGAGTCATACTTAATATATTCCTTCACCTAAACTTAATTAGGTTCTTATTTATATGGGATGAATTTTGTTTTTACGGTATAATCTTGGTTTTATTTGTTCTAGGTGATTTCAGAGACTATGGATATACTCTTCAGAATAAGAGGAGACCTTGATCTAGCTTTCCAGCTAGCTGCTGCTAATGGTAGGACTACTAAAACAAACAAAAATCTGTCCTTTTTTATTACAAAATTGATGATGAAGTCCACTGAGATCATCTCCATTTTGCAAAGGAAACTGAATTAGAAAAGGGTTAAATAAACAGCCTAAGACCATTGTCTTAGTTTGCCAGGACTGCATTACAACACACTAGTTAGCGTAAACAAAAGGAATTTATCTTCTTGCAGTTTTGAAGGCTGGAATTAAAAAATCAAGGTGTCAACAAGATCACGCTCTCTGAAAAGTCTGCTGGGTTCTGCTGGTGGCTGCTAGCAGTTCATCTGTCTCATACTGTCTCATCTGTCTCGTACTCCTGTGTCCAAGTTTCCTCTGCTTTTAAGGACTCTAGTCATATAGGACTAAACCTTACCCTGATTCAGTTTGACCTCACCTTAACGGATAACATCTTCAAAGATCCTGTTTACAAATGGATTCACATCCAAAGGGCTGGGGGTTAGGACTTGAACATATCTTTGTAGGGGGCATAATTTAATCCATAACAATCATATAGCCAGGAAGTGGCATTAGTAGGATTTAAACACCACCACTAGCCCATAGGGCACTTCTGTGCAAATCAGAAACTTAAGTTTCCTTAAGAAGCTTTACTGCCCTTTCTAGAAAATTATCACAATAAATATAAATATCCACAACGAGCACAATGTAAGTGACACGCTCAGCTTTGTACATTGCAGAACTTATAACCATACAGGATTTTCCTGAATCTCCAGAGCCTGCTCCCCTAAATATTACGTTACATTGGAATGGATACCAGAACTCTATGGGAGAAAAATCAGCAGGGCTTGTATAAAACAAATTGTAGGGTGCCTTCCAGTTTTTCATTTGGGCTACTGCCACAGAAAGAGGTAAAAACTATCAGAAGACGAAGGTGAGTTCAGTTTGAGATTTGTTTCATTTGAGATGTCAATGGAATATCAAGCGCAAATTCCCAACAGGCATTTGGTTATTTGAACCTGAAACTTAGGGTAGAGTGGTCAGGGTAGGAGCTAGAGAATAGAATGTCTCAGAAGAATAATAGTTAACACCTTGATAATAAATGAAATTACCCTTGCAGGGTGTAATCAGTAAGGTCAGAGGCCACAGAGAGGTTCAGAAAGCTAAGGAATGAAAAGTGCCAAAGTTCCTAGTAGGACATTGCCAGCTGACCATAGTTTCCCCACCAGAAAAAGCAAAAGAGAGAATGTAGAGCATTTTTTCTGACCCATCCCGCCAGACTCAAAAAAGTGGTTCTCAGCCTTGGCCTACATTCAAATCACTCCCTGCAGATCAATTAAGTCAGCCTCTGGGAAAGAGAGACGCAAAAATTAGCAGGCTTTTTTGGTCATGCTAATGTGCCATCAAGATGAGAAGCATTGGGCGGCTGCCGTGGCTCAGCAGGCAGAGCTCCGACCTGCCGACCTGCCGTGCTGGAGGTCTGGAGTTCGATCCCTGGTGCCTCCTGCCCATATGCAAATTAAAAAAAAAAAAAAAAGATGAGAAGCATTAACAAATAACTAAATCAAACTCATTTTGGGGGCCTGATCAATAAAATGCAGTTCCCTAAAATGTCACTTGTTGGAAAAGCCTTGCATTTTACAAATAGGGATAAATTGAAATAACTTTACTATGAACCTATTCTAAAGTATAATTAATCCATCAGTCAATAGATATAGTGATGTAATTTCAAACATAAATAAGGACATGTATTTTTTTAATCTAGTACTTAATATAGCTGAACTTATCTCTGACTTGATTATATTCATCCTCCTATGGCAAACTCAATACTCCATGAAGGGAATCATTAATGAGAAAATATAGGGAAAAAAGGTAACTTGATTTTGAAGATTTCACAGGTTTTTAGATAGCTTTACCTCAGAGATCTTCACTGATTAATAGAAACTAATCATTAAATTCTGCTTTCTGAAATGTATCGAGATGTTTTAAAATCTGATTTGTTAATCTTTTCTCGATCACAACTGCATAACATCAAGGGATTTACTGATCAAGGTATTGATATGATAATTAAATAAAATTTCACCAACAGGTTTAAATAAGTTTAAGGTTCAGCATTTTAGGGCTAGGACAAGTACTTAAGTATTGTCTTATTCTTCTTTGAATATATTTTGTGATACAGTTTTTACTTTGGACCATGAAAATATTTTACATATTCAAAAAATTCTGCATTAAAAGGAAAGCACTGAAAATGAAATCAAACTAAAGCACATATCCTGACTATCAGGTTGAGAAGATAACTGCACAAAGTAAAAAAGGTGAAAATTTGAAGACAGTACTTGAATTGTGTTGTTTTAGTGTGATATACTAGTACAAAGAGGAAAGTAACTACATTAATTGAATTGCTAAAAGTAATAAGGTATTTTGAAAGTAATTAGAATCCTCATACATCACTGGTGGGAATGTAGTGCAGGTGCTTTGGAAAACAGTCTGGCATTTCCTCTAAAAGTTAAACATAGAGTTACCATATGACCTAGCAATTCCACTTCTGGATAACATATAACCGAAAGAATTGAAAACATATGTGCACATAAAACTTGCACACAAATCTTCATAGCACCATTATTCACTGAAGCCAAATGTTGGAAACGATCCAAATGTGCATATGGTGAATAAATAAACAAAATCTGTTATGTCCATTCAATGCAGTTATCTGGCCATAAAAAAGAATGAATTACTGATTCCTGCTACTACATGGAGGAACCCTACAAATATGCCGAGTGTGGGACTTCCGAGAAGATGGCTGAATAATGTAGCTCGAGATTAGCCCTGCTCCACGTAAAAGTTAGAGAAGTGACAGGAGGGCAACTGAGGTGGCAATTCGGGAATGTGGGTGACCTGGGAGAAGTGTTCTGCATCATATA
>PVIY010057144.1:0-13022 GCA_004026745.1 Myrmecophaga tridactyla
AGATAAACAGGTACCACAACTTGGCCAAGTTGACACATGTCCCTAACCATGACACTGTGTTTCAGTAAAATTAGTTATAAAACAGGTGACCCAAGGGCCTCAGTTTGTTGACCCCTGCTTAGGACAAAGCCTATTTTAGAAGATATAATCAAAGTTTTGTTTAAGCTGTTTATAGAGCAGATCTTTTTGAGTTCTGAAAGTAGAAGGACTGCTGATAAGACAGTTATACCTTATTACTCTGACAGCATATACTTAAGGCAGTTTTAAAAATTGCAGCTTCAGAGAGAGGTGACTTTTGTCTCTTGTTCACGTTTTGTGTGCTTATTCTAGATAGTGGTGTATAGTATGGATTTCACAGTCATACAGACCTGGAATAGAAACCTACTTTTGCTCTTAGGACCTTATACAAGTCACTTAATTTCTCTGAATCTCTGCTTTTTCATGTTAAATATCATTGTTGTTAGCTAAGGGGGTAGAATTTCATATAATCTACCAAGAGAAAAGGAGATGTTGTACTGCATATATCCCAGGGAATGAAAAAGAGTGGATCACTGTAGGAGCCTGCTCTTGGTCTAGTAGCACAGCCTTAGGATTGTGGTTGTTGCACTCAGGAAGACCTCCGCGTGGATGGCCGCAGCTGTGAGGACTACCGGTGTGTTGAAGTGGAAACTGACGTCGTGTCCAACACCAGTGGGTCTGCCAGGGTCAAACTGGTGAGTACAGGGGCCATACCCAGGTGGAGGAGTAGGCAGTCTTAAGTGACCAAGTGCAGGTCCCTCTGGGCTTTGGGAGGGCAAATAGCTCCCAAGGAAATCTGAGCCATATTCAGAGACAGCTTCTTTCCAGATCTGAAAGACACTCACTTCTGCCTTGGGCCACTTTCCCACACTGCTCCAGAGAGAGGCCCCTCAGGGGTGTGTGTCTGGGAGAGGAGGGAGATGGTGTGCTCGGTTGTGTGTCCTGAGTGAGGACCCTTCTCTTATCTGTCTGTAGGGCCACACGGACATCTTGGTGGGAGTGAAAGCAGAAATGGGGACACCAAAGCTGGAGAAACCAAATGAAGGCTACTTGGAATTTTTTGTTGACTGGTCAGTACCATGCACTGTTTAATAGACGACAACAATTTAAAAGATAAAGCATCAAAAACTGAATCTCTGATATCCTATTGAACCCACTCTTTTTTTTTTAATTTTTAAATTAAAAAAAATATATGACAAAGAAACATAAACATTCTTAATAAATGATCATTCCATTCTACATATATATATAATCAGTAATTCACAATATCATCACATAATTGCATATTCATCATCATGATCATTTCTTAGAACATTTGCATCAATTCAGAAAAAGAAATAAAAAGACAACAGAAAAAAATTCATACATACCATACCCCTTACCCCTCCCTTTCTTTTTTTAATTAATTAATTTTTTATTTATGATACATAACCACATTCAAACACGAGCATTCTTATCATGTAATCATTCCATTCTTGTTATATAATCAATAACTCACTATCATTACATAGTTGTATATTCATCCTCATGATCATTTCTTAGAACATCTGCATCAATTCAGAAAAAGCAATAAAAAGAAGACAGAAAAAAATTCATACATACCATACCCCTTACCTCACCCCTTCACCGATCACCAGCATTTCAATCTACTAAATTTATTTGAACATCTGTTGAACCCACTCTTAACTTTGTATTTATTTAATCATCTTTCATCTAGCCAGCAGGTATTTACCAAGATCTTCCTATGTGCCAGACACTGGGAAATGTATAAGGAGATCTTGGCTCTAGTCCTAATCACCAGGCCATCTCTAGGCCTGTTTCCCTGTCTGAAAAAGGAGGACATTTCCCAGGCAGTCCGGGGCATGGCGAGGGTCGGATGAGATGTGTGTTATGGTGCTCTGAAAAACACAGATGGTAAGAATCATTTGGTCTAAGAGACCCCATTTCGCTTCCTGTTCTAGCTTTGTAGAAAAATTTCCATAACTTGCTTGGCAGAGTGATGTGTGGAGCAAGCCAAGCAATGTGATAGGCCAGAGCCTGAGATAGCAACAACTCAGCAGGCAGTATGGGCTGTGCAACTGGATACCGTTAGGCCAGAATCTTAGCTCCTTTCTGGTTAACTGTGTGACCTCAGGCAGGTTATTCAGTCTCTCTTCACCTAAATGTCTTCATTTATAAAATGGGGATGATAATGTTGTGACGATGAGGAAATGAAATACTAAAGATAGAGTGCCTAGCACACCAGCTGGCTCCTAGAGGGCTATTGATAAATATTAATCTTCTCCCTCCTATTACTTCCCTCTTCGAGGGATTGGAGTTTTTTGGGGGTTACTGGCCTGGTCTTATTTACTACCTTGCTTCTAGCCAGGTGGTGACATCAGACCTTGAGATGGCTTAGGGTCTTTATGGGCACATGCCAGGTACAGGTATATAATATTGGTGCTGTATCAGGGTTTTCAAGATCACTGCCCCATTTGGAAATTTGCTAGAAGGACTCACAGAATTCAGCATATAGTTGTACTGATGTCTAAGATTTATTATAGCGGTGAAAATGCAGCAACATTTATGCGGTGTTTCTGCTCAAAGAAACCCATTTCTAATGGCCCAAGGATTTTACTGGGGGCTGGTCATATAGGCACCTTCTGCTTAGCACATGCCAAAATTCCAGACTCCTAGAAGAAAACCAGTATTCTTCATAAACCATATAGTTTGCACAAACAGCAAAGGCACACCGAACCACACTTATCAATGAACTGTTGATTAGGAACACTCTGAGAGCCAAGTTCCCAGGTGCCAGTAAAGGGCCAACCTTGCAAGCAGGTCCATCTAAACATAGCAACCTCAGGCCTGCTCTATCAACCCTTTACTGTACAGATGCTAACTTACATCTATATAGTCTTTCCAGTTAACACTGCCAAATACAGAAGTTAATTTTCACAATATTCCTATGAAATAAGTATTATCATCTGCCCCATTATAGACATGACAGCTGGAGCTCAAAGAGGGTAAGTGACTTTCCCATGGTCACGCTGTTGGTAATACCAGGGTCAGTTCTGTTTAACTCTAAATCTTTGCTGTTTCTACTTCCTACAGCCTACGGAGGCCAGCTGTGGAGGGGTGTTGTGCTTGGTGATCCTTTTATCTATATTCATCTTTCTGCCCAGTCTTCCTTACAACCCATTCCTGCCCTCTGCCCTGGGTCCCTAAGCAATCTCCTCTTTTGGTTCTACTCAGCTACTCTCACCAAACTAGGCTGAGCTGTCTGGTGGAAGTGGCCCATCCTTGAAGTTACTGTGGTTCACTGTAACCTTGTTCAGGCCCCCATCTTATCCCTTCCTTTGCTGTGGGAGAAAGCAAAGTGCCTCTCCTGGCTTCAGATTTCCTAATTTAGTGCAATAAACCTGTCTCCAAGGAGCAGACACACTGTGTGAGAAACCAATTTGGTTTCCTTCCATTTCATGATCTTCTGCCTCATTCGTCTTAGATAGATCAAAGGCACTCAAGTCCAAGTTGACTGGATGTTGAAAATGCTACAATTTTTTTTGTTGTTTTGTGTCAGAGCACAGATAGCAGTAAATAATGTGGTAATAGCCTCTAAGCATAATGAAAGTATAAGGACAAGTGGGTTATTTTGGAGTAATCAGTACAACCACACCAGAGAGAGGGTGTTGCACTTAGATGCTTGTATGGGGCATACGTTTCATTGTGGCTTTCTGTCTGACCCATCACATGACTCCAGGTTAGCCTGCTGCTCTTGTCTCTTTTTCCATGTGCAAAAGGAGAGCAACCCCAGGGTAAGGGGAACCTCTAAGCTATCTCTTCCCAAGATCTGACAACTGGAATTGCTCTTCCCTGGCCGAGTGGCTGTCTGCTGGCCTCTTACCCTCTATTGTAAGTCTCACAAGACTCCCACAGGCCCAGAATCTCTACTTCCCAGGTAGTTCTCCTGAATCTGTTTCTCGAGACAGATGTTTCCAAGGTGGCATGTTTTAGCTTCTTTAAATGGCTCAGCTAGTGTGACTGGTCCAGCTAGTGGGGTTGTCTTGAGAGTCTCCCAAAAGCCCATCTCCCTACAAGGTTGGGAGTGTTTACCAAGCATCACTGGTTGCCACCTATATCAGAGCCTTGCTCAAGTCTTTAAGGAGCAACTCTCAGTTGCACTGTGCAAACTTTTTTATTCCAATCCAGTGAATACAACTACACAGACCCTCATCCCTCCAGGGGCATGGGGTTTCTGCTAGCTGGCTCAAAGCACATGTTCATTCACAGGCTAAAACATAGTTGTTACCCATTGGGAGCAAAGTAAATTTGGTGTGTGGGGAAGTCACTTCTGCCATTCTGAACCCAGCTTGATTTATCTGTTTATCAGCAACTCCAGGTTTTAATTATTTAAATTCTCAATTGTAGAAAGGTCTTAGAAAGCTTAATTGCTTTCTCCTAACTCATTTAACTGGTTTTGTCTACTTGGAATAATATAAGGAGCCTGAGGTAGATCCTGCTCCCCACCCCCATAATCTTCCCTGCTTCTCAGGAATGATGAAAAGTCTTGTTAATCAGTCTCCTAGCCCTTTGGAAAGGTGCCTGGCTACACTGTCCCTGATCGCCATTATCAGTGGAGCAGATGAAGACTCAGGGTTCCTGGGCCCTATTCCAGAAGTGCCTGTCAGCATTTTTATTAAATTGGGAGAAATCCAAAACTTTTAAACCCCTAACTTGTGTTTTTGGTCTGCTTGTATTAGTGAGAGTAGGCCATTTAAAATGAGAACTTTGAAACTTTGGGAAAAGGCTTCTGTCTAAAGCCCAGTGGAAGAGAAGAATTTACTGAGCTGCTAAATTCTACCACTAGGTGGTGGTCCATCAAGTCCTTCCTCAATTCTCTGACCACTCTGCTGAAGGGTTTAAGACTGTGGTTTCTCCTCTTAGAGAGACTTGGGTTTTTAACTGGGGGAATTGAGGAGAATGTTTCATTCATAGATGTTTCAGTGTACCTAGCACTTGTCACTTCCCTTTGGGATCTTAACTACTTTTTATTGTGAACACTTGTATTTTACACTTGTATATTTACACTAATATTGAACCAGAAGAGACACTCAGTCTCTGTTCTGTGTCTGCATGGGGCTCCTTGAAAGGGACTGTTCTTGACTAAAGGGACTGAGACTAAGGCCAAAAGAGAGGCAACCTGCAGAAGCCATTTAAGGCTGGCTATGCACTAAAGGTCTCCAGAACTGATGAGGCGAATCTTCTAGAAACTTCAAAGAAAGGCTTGCCGGGAAAAGCAGCTCAGAATGTGCCACTGTTCTGTACCGATCGACAAGTAAACTTCCAAAATGCTCTGAAATGAACATGTCTGCCGGGAGGACTCAGAGCCTTGGTACCTGCCATGCCTTGGGGCTAGATGACTAGCAAAGGGGTAAAGCTATGAGTTAGGTCTGCCCCTGGTTCCCACTAAATCACTTTTTCTGTTGTTGGCCTGGCCTGATCTAGCCTGATCTTAAGACTCCATGGTTTGCAAGCCAGACTGATTACAAGATAAGCAACGGTGGATTTAGTGTTTGGAGTCCAGGTAACATGGACTCCACCCTTTGATCCCACCCTTTCCTATTTAAGCCAGAGATGTGCCAGGCTGGAGGAGTAGAATGGAGGTGATGAGTCAGGAGGGGTGGAGAACTGGGAAGGGCAGTGTTCCCAGGATCTTTATTAGTTTAGCCAGCTCAGTAAGCGATTTCCCACAGCTCTGGAAGAGGAACTGGGTCTTGCTTTTTGAGAGCTCAGAATTGGTTTTGGTAGCTGTAAATATAGAAAGCATTTGGTTTTATGCCAAGAAACTAAGTGTATTCCCCTACTGAAAGAAGACATTGTAATGCGTATGAGCAGGGGGCTAGGATTACCAGTCTGTGTTCTCTCTCCTTTTAAACTTTTTACTTAACTGAGAAGCTTTTTATGTAGGCCTCTATCTCTTAGAGACAAGCCTTTATCAAGCCTAAGGGCTAAATGACCTCTCTTGTCTGCATTCCTTGATTCCAACATTTGTGGTCTAGTGATAAAGTCCTGAGACTAGAGCACCCATTCATCAGGCCCAGGGAAAGCTAACCTGACTGACTGTAAACCAGGTGTGCAGAGTCACACATTCAGGGAAGGTTCAGTGAAGTGGAGCAGATAAGGGCCAGGCTGCCTGGCTTAGAATTTTAACTCACCCAAACAGTAGTTTTGTAATCTTGGACAAATTATGTAACCTCTTTGTGACTCAGTTTCCTTATCTCTAAAATGGGGTCAACAGTAGTAACTTCCTTGTAGAGTTGTATGAGGATTAAATGAGTTAATACATCTAAAGTGCCAACAATGGTGTCTAGTAGTAGTAATAACAATGCTCAAATTGTTATAGGTTCCCTCCCTGTAAAATGGGAGCGTAGGATCATCTGAGGTCTCACAGTGTCATCCTGCAGGCCAGCTCCCACTAGATTATGAAGTTTTTTAAAAGGTGAATTGAAATGCCTTTAATCAGGGCTGTAGGGATTGCCACAGTCTCCACCAGTCCCTACTATACATGTGACCCTTTGCTCAGATATGTGTGTTTACCTGCTTGAACCCTGCAGGCATTTGGCTTTTTGTCCTCTGGGGATGACCTCTACCGTGCTTTCCAGGTCTAGATTCCTCTCTGACACTGTCAGAAAGGGTCCATGTTCTATGAACACCCCTAGTGACAAGGTGGAACCCTGATTTCCCTAATCTTATCCCCCTCTCTTCATCCTTTGGCAGAACACAGGTTCTTTTGCTTTCTTTATTTTACTCAGAGTACTGTAATCCTGGAAAATTGCCTTCTGCTTTGCCAGCCTCCTCCCCGGAGTCATCCTTTTTCAGGGCACCATTCAGATACAAGAGCTTTCCATAATCCCACGAGTCTCTAAACCTTTGCTGCCTAACGGCCAGCTATGCTGAAAGAATGATGTGTTTAAAAAAAACAAAAAACCTGTTTTAAAAAGGTTAAAATTTCCACTTTAAATTAACCTAGTACAAAAAAAAAGAAAAAAACCAATGGAGCATGTTTTTAGAGGTAGATTCCTTTAGACAGTTGGACTTGAAAGTTGTGTAAACCATTCCCTAGGACTGTAGTAGAGTTTACATATTAATCCCCAAGTAATTCGTCATACCCAAGAGATGTGGCCCACTATATTCGGGAAAAGGTAAAGATTTTAAGCATAAGCTTTTTTTGACTGGATTTGTGAACCCACAGATCTGTATAAAGGTGTTTTTGAGCCCTTAAGACATGTGACTTAACACTGATTGCTTAATGTTTAAATGAGACATCGGCAATGTTTTGCTGGTTGCACAAAATAAACTTGATCCCTGGTGATTTGATTATTTCACCACAAATGAGCTTCTGAACTGAGTCAGGCAGAAGCAGTGAAGGAACAGCAAGGTTGCTATGGCAGTAATGAAGTTTCTCTTGGGGATTTTAATTTGGGCTTCTGCTGACTTAAAGTAAAAAGGGAAGACTATAATTAGAGAAGCAAAATTATTATACAACAAGTTATTACACAACTGATTGTTTTAGGATTCCTTCTTAACACCTGTAGTAGAGAAGGCTAGAAAAAGGAATTTTTAAAGTTATTAAGTGAGATTTCTTTTAGTATTACACAAGGCCTTTGCCCTTCTTACAGATTCATACAGGAAGGAATCCCCCTGCCTCTCTGTGGCCTGACCAACTCCTATTCCTCTTCAGATCTGAGATCTCCTAAACTCCCAGCCCTAATTGGAACCCCTTGCTGTTTGCTCCCTATTGTGAAACTTCCCTTACTTTACTGGAATTGCTGGCTTAGGCTGTGCATCACCTTGCTTAGTCTCTAGATCCCCTGTGCCTAGCACTGGCCTGAGTACCTTCCAGCTGGATGTATGGATAGAGAGGTAGGCTTGGGATCAGAAAGCTTTGCTATGTGATTTTGTACAGCCCATCCTGAAACAGTTGGTTTCTCACCTTTCTGAGCCTTTATTGTTACAGTAAAATGATTGCTGAAATGTTTACTTATTTACAGGCATTGTAAGGGTTTGTTTGTGTTATGCCAAAACCTGCAAAAATTTCCTCTTAACCAATTTTTTGAGTAGTGCTTATGGTGGTGATGTTGAATCCTCTTTGTTTTTTGTTGGTGTAAGTGGGGCATAGTGTCATAAGGCCAAAAAGGACATTTTTCCTCTTGAAAAATATCAAAGTAAATGCGGTAACTTAATATTTAATGAGCTAACAGTCTCTTTAATTTTCCTGCTGTTCAGTATAGCAATAGAATAAAGTTTATGACATAACTCTGGCATGTACTGTCAGACATATCTTCTAAATCAGTCCAGAAAGATTATTGTACTTACATTGTAGTTTTTGTATTGAGAGTATAATAGTGCGTCATAATGCTGGGGATGGCATATATAAATAAGGTAACCCCCCTATAAGCCAGACTGTGTCTATTTCTTTGGGCCTCCCAGCTTCCACAGCCTGCCAGAAGAGAGTATTTATTATACTCTCAAGATAAGTAAGTTAATTATTACCAGCCAAGTTTCAGTTTACCATTGCTCTCATTTCTCTTTGGATAAACATGGCTTCTCCTGTCATATACGCTGACAAATCAAGGGCAAAATGCTGGCCTGGATCATTGTGTGTGTCTAGAGTATACTGAGGTGAAAGAGAGGATACAGAGGTGAAAGCTGCCATCATCTTCTCATTTAATGACTTTCCTTGTAGCTCCTGGCTACATTGCAGTGTTGCACGGGAAAACTGGAGTAAAATCTTGCACCTTTGGTGATTATATTTGGAAAGACTCATCCAGCTTTTCTGTTGCCATTCTGTTTAGTTCAGCCAATGCCACACCTGAATTTGAAGGTCGAGGAGGTGATGACCTTGGCACAGAAATTGCTAACACCCTTTACCGGATATTTAACAATAAGAGCAGCGTCGACCTGAAGTCTCTCTGCATTAGTCCTCGGGAGCACTGCTGGATTCTCTATGTGGATGTGCTGGTACGTATCATGTTGCTGTACCAGCCGCTTTCTACCTTTGTTGGAGACCAGTTTGCCTACTCCCCTCCCTATGCTTTGTTTGTGACTTCCGAAGTGAGATTAGGTGGGAAAAGAGAGGCTCCTGTTTTTCAGGTATGTCGTGCATATGTCATCCTATAATAAAATTGTGTGTATACAGTAGCATGCACATGTCATCCTGTAATAAAATTATAGACAGTCATATCATGATAATACTTACAATTACTACAAAAGTTGTCAGATAAGGAGAAAGAAAAAAGTAACACATTCTATGTGGTGCCAGATAGAGTTGATGGGCAGAGTTTGGACAAGTTGGCACATTCTTCTGCTTGGAAAGATTATAAACTCTTTACATGCATTTTCATTTAACCTAAAAAGCCCTTTGAGAGTGGCCACTATTCCCCCATTTGCTAGCAAAGAAACGAAGATACAGAGAGGTTAAGTAACTAGCTCAAGGGGTGTCAGCTTGTGAGTGGTGGAATTGGGCCTCAAAGTCAGGTCCATTTGACACCAACATCTGCTCTTGACCTCACTATTGCCACGCCTCCCTTGAAAGCATCCTAGAGCCCATCTGTCTGAGCCCCTCGTTTCTCAACTGAGGACTCTGAGGCCTTGACTCCTACAGACTCTGCTCTTCTGGGAGTCCTTCCTGTCTTGTACTCCATTTCCTCTGTTGTTTCCCTCCCCAATACTCCTTTCCCTGATTTTTTTTTTAATTCTTTTATTCATTTTTAAATTTTTAAAAAAATATAACAAGAAAGAAACACAAACATTCTTAACATATGATCATTCTGTTCTACATATATAATCAGTAATTCACAATATCATCACATAGTTGCATATTCATCATCATGATCATTTCTTAGAACATTTGCATCAATTCAGAAAAAGAAATGAAAGAAAACAGAAAAAAATCATACATATCATACCTCTTACCCTTCCTTTTCATTGATCACTAGTATTTCAATCTAAGTTTATTTTAACATTTGTTCCCCCTATTATTTTTTTTTCCATATGTTTTACTCGTCTGTTGACAAGGTAGATAAAAGGAGCATTAGACAAGTTTTCACAATCACACAGTCACATTGTGAAAGCTATATCATTTATACAATCATCTTCAATAGACATGGCTACTGGAACACAGCTCTACATTTTCAGGCAGTTCCTCCAGCTTCTCCATTACATCTTGACTAACAAGGTGATATCTATTTAATGTGTAAGAATAACCTCCAGGATAACCTCTCGACTCTGTTTGGAATCTCTCAGCCATTGACACTTTATTTTGTCTCATTTCACTCTTCCCCCTTTTAGTCGAGATTTTCTCAGTCCTTTGATGCTAAGTCTCTGTTCATTCTAGGGTTTTTCTCGATCCCTTTGTGCTGAGTCTCAGCTCATTCTAGGATTTCTTTCCCACGTTGCCAGGAAGATCCACACTCCTGGGACTCAGGTCCCACGTAGACAGAGGGGGTGTGGTGAGTTTGCTTGTCATGTTGGCTGGAGAGAGAGGCCACATCTGAGTAACAAAAGAGGTTCTCTTGGGGGTGATTCTCAGGCCTTATTTTAAGTAGGCTTGACCTATCCTTTGTGGGGTTAAGTTTCATATGAACAGACCCCAAGACTGGGGGCTCAGCCTGTTGCTTTGGTTGTCCGCACTGCTTGTGAGAATATCAAGAATTCAACTTGGAGAAGTTGAATTTTCCCCCTTTCTCACCATTCCCCGAAGGGGACTTTGCAAATACTTTTTTATTCACTGTTCAAATCACTCTGACTTTCCCTGATTTTTGGCAGTTGACAGTAACTTCTATCTACAGCTGTAATTAATTTTCCTTTTGTGTAATCATGTAGCAGACAACTGCTTGTTAGGTCTGTTTTATTCCTTTTCATTTCATTAAATGTTAGGAACTGTGAGATTAGGAACTGCATGTTCCACTTCAGATTGAGATCACAAGGTTAAGCCATTGATCAAACCAATTCTTTAATGATCCTGGAGATAAAGCAGATTTTGTGGACTTAGAGTGAACTTCCTGAAGAGGAACAGCCTGGCTGTCTCTGATTAGTGGCCTCCTATGGAACAGAGTAGGGCTTTCTGGGTAAAATTAATGTGACAGATAATGGGTAAAGCACAGTCAGAAGATAGCAGTGGTTACTACTGTCCAATAGGGTTTTATTAGGTTTTTTCAGAATGCTAATGCTAATGGGTAAAAATTATGAAATTGCAAGTCCAGTTGCCTTTTTAATCTCTGGTAAGCAGAATGTACCTTGGTGTGTGGTTTTCAGAAGATAGGAACTGGCAGCCTGGGTATAACCTATAAAGAGCCAGGTCTCATAGCTGCCTAGAGAGGTGCAGCCCCATGGTCTGAACTTCCAAGTTCCATCCTGTGTCTGAAGGTCACTGTCTCCACCCCACTCCCATGCAGCATGCTACAACTGTCCCTTGGTTACCCTGCTGGATCTCCCATGGTATTTGTGCACTCTGTGACTTTGTAGGAGAATGACCCAGTGAAGGGAGCTGCTATGGGTTTTTGTTTGTTTGCTGGCGTGTTGTTTCTTTTTAATTTATTTTTAATTTATTTTTTTTTTACATGGACAGGCACCGGGAACCGAACCCGGGTCCCCTGGCATGGCAGGCTTGCATTCTTGCCTGCTGAGCCACTGTGGCCCGTTTGCTTGTTTTTTAAGAGCAGTTTTAAGTTGACAGAAAAACCATGCAGAAAGTAGAGTTCCCGTACCTCCCGCCACAAACAGTTTTCCCTATTAACACTTACATTAATGTGGGTACCTTTGTTATAATTTATGAAACAGTATTATAATTATACTATTAACTATAGTACATAGTTTACATTAGGGTTTACTCTTTGTTTTATACAGTTCTGTGATTTTTGTTTTGTTTTTTAAAAATTTTTATCTTCTAATATATGTTCAATCTAAAATTTCCCCTTTTTTATGTTTAAATTAGTGCAAATGTTTAGACTTAAGCATTCATTATCAAAATTTTTCCTTCATCTCAAACAGGAATCTACCAAGTAAACAAAAATTCCCTTTCCCCACGCGGCCCCTGGTTACCTGTATTCTAATTTCTGTCTATGACTTGGCATATTCTAACTATTTCATCAGTGGGAGAATACAATATATATCCTTTTGATGTTTTCAAGGTTCTTCCATGTTGTCACATGTATGAACTTCATTCTTTTTCATGGCTGAATAGTACTCGATTGTATGTATGTGCCACGTTTTGTTTATCCACTCACCTGTGGTTGGACACTTGGGTTGCTTCTACCTTTTGGCTAGGATGAATAATGCTCCTATGAGCATTGATCCACAAATATATATATTCAAGTCCCTGCATCTGGTACACTTTTAGGTGCAAAGTCAAAGCAACAAAAGCATGTTCTATTAGTGAAGGCTTTTACAAAGCTGAAGAATGTAGGGACATTCTCTCAATTCAGAAACATCACCTTCTCTCCATGAGCAGAGATACGGAGAGCAGGCGTGTCGGGTGGCGAGTGTGCACTATGTCTAGTCATCTGTAGACCTTTCTTTTTTTAAGGCTTTCATTTAGATTTAGTCTCTAATATTAAAGTTTTGTTTTTGGAAAAAGGTGTGAACTTTTAAAATGCTGTCATCCTCAGAAAAGTTTTAAATGAATTTTAATAGCATTAAAAAAATCAAATTAATAAGGAGATAGATCAATTTTTATCATTCACGTAATTCTGTCTGTGGAGGGGTTCCTTTATTGGCTTGTGCTCTGTGCATGTGAGGTAGGGGATAGACTTATTTGGGGAGAAGGTTTTTTTTTAAACTTTTTTATTAATTAAAAAACTTAACAAAAGAACATTAATATATCATTCCATTCTACATATACAATCAGTAATTCTTAATATTATCACATAGTTGCATATTCATCATTTCTTAGAACATTTGCATCGATTTAGAAAAAGAAATAAAAAGACATCAGAAAAAGAAATAAAACAATAATAGAGAAAAAA
>PVIY010057145.1:0-13019 GCA_004026745.1 Myrmecophaga tridactyla
GTTTAAAAAATTATTTCCACGATCGATTTGTTTACTTGTGGTTACTGGAGTGTTTATTTGCTTGTGTATTAGAAACGTGTGATCGCGGTCTCCATCTCAGAAGTGCTTGTTCAGTGCTGGAGTCCCTACCCTGCGGTTTCAACGTTGCAAAGGGTTTTGGAACTGCTGGTCACAGGCAATGAGCTCTTGTTGTTTCTCTGTATTTTTCAGAGGTGTAGACGATTGTGGTTGTAAATCGCTTCCTCGTCTCATCATGCACCCTGTTTTAAGGTTTCAAATCTATTTTGAATAATCTCCATAATAAAGTCTCTATTAATCCACTAATGGGAATGTTTCAATATAAAGAATTAGTGTTGAGCTAAGCAGAGCTGTTCTCTTTTCAAACCAGAATGATTTCTAAATTTAGTATTTAAGAAACTGCATATTTCTCAAGCAGCATTTTATAATGCAGCACATACAGAAAATTTAAGGAATCAAGTCACTTCTTCATTACAAATCAATGAAAATGTGTAATTAATAAATCCCCAAAATCACTGGCCTGTGATAGAACAAGTTGCAGTAGTTTCTGAAATAAGTCAAGGCCGTCTCTTTGACAAATGGTTTTCTTCCTGAGCGTCGAGCGATGAGTCCAGGTTTTCCCTTTTGTCTTGTCCTGATGAGACGGAGTGACGTGTGAACCCATCTAACAGGCTCTGTCCTGCGCAGGTACAGTAGACACTGCTGGAGCAGCTCCCAGATGTTTTTGATAAATAGGCTTGAGATGAACATGCCCCTAAACATATGAGCTGGTGGATGCTGTCGGTCTCTAAAGCTATATTCACAGATTCGGTTCCTCATGGACATTTACTCATTGCAGGACCTGAATACTCTGTTGCAAGTCAAGATATTTTTGGCTTTTTTGCATGCATCTCCAAAATCCTGTCCAGGTGGAAATACTCAGAAATGAAGTGGAAAGATACAGCCTCCTAATGACCCTTGGGTTTCCTGACAGAGATAACGCACCACTGCAAGGAAAAGATGATTAAGCAGAAGGAAATGCCTCTATTAGTGGATGCCCTTAATTGACGCGCTGGTGGTTATTAACTACATTAATTTCTCTCAAAACTTGAAAATATTTATTTCTGAGGTGCAAGAGCATGCTGTGTGATTTCCTCAGATCTACAAAGTACGTTAAGACAATGAGCTCATTAGCAGCTTCTTTCATGGCTTAAGCCACTGGTGGCTTTCAGGGAGGGGCGTGGAGGAGGAGGTGGTAAAGACCTGATGCTGAAGGGGTCCATCGCTGCCAGGCCCAGGCAGGCCGGGTGGGACCTAGGGTCACTCACATCTGGCCACAAAGCAGAACCTGGAGGAGAAAGCCTGGTCTGTGGCTTGCAGTAAGGCTGGCTTCCCTGAGGAAAAGGGAGCTTTTTGTGAAATAGAAAAAGGAAATAGAAGTCATTGTGGAGGAATCTGACCTCAAACAATCGAAGAATGTGATAAATCACACTTGAATGGAAACCCAAGTGGCTAATGAGACCCAAAGAGAAAGGAGCTGGTCCCTTATGGCTCTAAATGCTATTTACAAAATAAACCCCATCATAAAATCATGACTCTTTTGTCTGCTTTCTTGGAACCAAAAGGATAACACAAGAATAATCTGTTAAAACTGTTTTCTCAATACCTTAACTTTCCTACTATGTTATTATTATTTTACTCTTTATGTCATGCAGCTGTGTCAGAAGCAAATGCTCTAGGAACTAAACCATTCTGGGATGGGAAATCCAAACTGAGCTTGAACTGATTTTCTTTCTTCTGCCCTCCTTTCCTTTCTTCCTTGTTCCCTCAAAGTTTTTTTGCTATGTGCTGATCATCTCTCTTGCTATCAAGGAAGCAAAATAAAATAAAGATACACAAAGAGTGTGAAACAGAAACAGATACTGAGGGTAGAAGAAAGGGAAAGAAAACGAAGGAAAAAGAGGTGGGGAATGCAAACAAGGAGCAGCAGGAGGCAAGAGAAGAAGCAATTCAGCTGGTGATGAGCACAGCATTTGAGCTCAGAGAAATCCAATATTGGACAAAAACTTTTGGAAAAGCACATGGGTTTTCCTCAGAGTGTTTAGAGAATGCATGGCAACATGAAGAAATGAGGTGAGAAGAGGAGATTGCAAAAGGGAATAGCCTAATTTAAAAGTCTTCCCAAAGCCGGCCCTATTTTTGGATTATTTGTTCATTCTACTGAAAAATGTACAATCACCAAACCATTTCTTTGAGTCTGTGGGCTTTGTACTTAATACATGTTTGATGAATGAGTGGTGCACTAGGGAAAATTGATATTCTCTCATTTAAGGTCTAAAATTTAAGCCCTCAAATTTGGCAGCTAAGTATTAGTCAACTTCGCAGGTGATGGAAGGGATAGAAATGGGGAGAGTGAAGGAGGGAAGGAAACCAAGAATGTGGCAGGGTCTGCAGATTCACATGCCACATGCTTAAGGCACCTCACAAGCTGCAATCTATAATAACATCAAAGTGCCTCTAAATAACCCAAAGTCAACCTAAATGCCCCAACTCATTATTTTTTTCATGGGGTATAATCAATGGCTCACAATGTCATCACATAGTTGTGTATTCATCGCCATGATCATTGTTCAAAACATTTGTGTCAGGGGCTTTGTGGGGTCTCAACCGCTCCACCTGGCCCAGGCTGGGGTCTGCTGTGTGTCTGGTCACTGACGTGGCCCCAGCAGTTGTTCTGTCCTGGTCCTGGCTATTTCCTGGCTGCTCTGGAGGACGAACTAAATCCCAGACCTCACTAAGCCACCACCTTGGCCCCCAAAGGGAATTTTTTAAAATATTTTTATTGAGATATCTTCATACACCATACAGTCCATCTACAATATACAATCAATGGCCCACAATAAGGCCCAGCTTATTTTTGAAGTTTTAAAATCAATTCATCTCCTCACTGGTGGAACTCAGGTCTCATGTTCATTTCAGCAGCACTGGGTCGGGATAGCTGAAGCTCTCCCCCAGCCTGTCGAGAAGCAGTAAGGGGCACTGGACCTCTCCTCTCTGCTCCAAGACAGCCAGTGGTTGTATAATCTTCAGAATTGAAAGTGAAACCAAGCTGTAAATATATGTATTAGAAGATAGGTAGATGAGAGAATCTGCTTGGACAGCAAACGTTTAGTCAATGAGGGTTCCAGCTTAACTCAACAGTTATTTAAGTATGTTTTCTCTGCTTTTGGCATGATGATGACAGCCAGCATAATGCTTTTCATTTTCCCTGAAATAATGATGCAAACTCTTATCATCCCTTTGCCTGAAATTACTTTTGTTATTGGCTAGAGAGGAGCAGGAGGCTCTAGTGTTTAAAATTTACAAAAAATGGGGATGGGGCAGGGGAGAAGGGAAAATGTGAAAAAGGAAACATTTATAGGAGTGAAATAAAAATGGATAAATCAACAAAATAAGATTTTGAGATTTTGAGTTGTCTTCAAGAGAACCATGGAGCTTAGTTATGTATAAAACCCTGCTCTGTTTAGTTTTCTTCATTTTGCCAAAATGCTTTAAGGCATCACCTATTAGTTAGTCCTTGGGGCATTTTGCTTTTCATGCTGGCACCCAAGGACAGACTCCATCTGTGAGACCCACCACACGCCGACCCTGGAGGGCCAAGAGGCAGCCTCACAGGAACTGAGGTCATGAGCAGAATCAAGCTGGTTGCTGGAGTAACAGCTGTGCAGAGCTCTGAGGGTCAGTGCGTGTGTGTGAGTGTGTGTGTGTAACACGTGTGTGCGTCCATGCACTCCACTGGCACAGGATTCCCCACGCCTCAATTCAGAATATGACCTGAAGCCAAATATTGACCTTGGCTCATCACTGTGTCTGCGTGAGATCATTCTCTTCACCCCTATTATATATGTTCTGTTTTCTGTTCATTTGAAGGTCAATTGAAGTCCAAAATATATGTGCAGCAAGGCTGGAAAGACCTGCTGCTAAAATTGTTTAAGACAGAAAAATTACAGGAATGGTCAAATTTGTTTTGACTAATAACCCAACCCACGAACAAGCACGCAGCACACAGCACCCCGCTTGTGTGAAGGTTAAGTGGCACATTCTACCAGGAAGCAGCCAAGAAGCTGGGAGGCTGCTAAACAGCCAACATTTTATGCTCTTTGCCAACAAGGAAACTCCTCACCTAGGATCTGTTTATTCTTGGTTTAGATTTACCTGTAGCAAGCTTAGGTATCTAGTTTCTGAGCTTCCAGCGGATCAGAAGTAACCAACTAGAAATAGGTTAGTTAGAACCCGACAACTTGAGGAAGGCACTCACACAGCAAGGGAAAGATGACAGCGCAGCTGATAGGGTGGTGATCTCTAAAATGGCAACATTACATTCTGGGGACATTTGATGTAAGGGAAAATGAACTCCCACTCTTCATATGTCTACACATAGATGTACATGCTTCTAGGTATATCACTGTTGAGCAACTGATGCCAAGGGTCTTGAAAAACAAAACAGCAAAGCAAACCGAAATATAGATTTAAGAAGACTGAAAAGTCTGCAGTATTTCTGAATGGGGAACAAGCTTTGGTGCTTATGAGACAGGATTCTTTTATGAGAAACATGACAGATTACCTGGTAATGCAGAGTAATTAAAGCTTCTCTATATAAATGCACTCCTTTCTGTTTCTTAATAAACCATATTTCCCAGGATAGAAGCTGTATACATTTTATATCCAATTCATTCCTTTTACAACATTTTATTCCCATTTTCTATAGCTATAAACTTTGAAAATAATTTTCGTGGGGCGTACATTTGGTAAGGTAGATTTTGCTTTAGAGCAGAGCCAATTATATGTTTGCATGTAGCTAAATTGGTGAGAATTTTGTCTTTTACTTTTCTCTTAATTCCCTTGCACATGCAATTTCTTTTCCAAATGTGGATCTCAGTTGCATGTAGCAAATTCTCCTGGAGGCAATGAGTGATTGATCTTTGCCAATGACATGGGAAAAATGAAGTTAAAACAATGAGCACAGATAATGGAAATCAGGGTTGAAAAAGTCTCATTTCATTATAAAATTATTCCAGAACATAATTAATTTTTGGCTATCCCAGAATGCAAATACCTTCCTGGCTCTGTTGGAACTGGCTGGTCCTTTTCTAAAGGGCAAGTTTTCTCTGAAGACATTAGCCAGTTTCCCTCGATTCCTTCCATGAGCGTATTTACTGGTGTTGCTCTCAGTTTTCCCTGCTTTAGTGCATGAATGCATTTTCTAAAAAAAATGTGATCCAGCCCCTCTTTTCTTTCAAGAGTATGTGCTTTTGCTTCATGTGGTTTTAATATGGTAGGTAATAAGCAGGACTTCCATTTGTGCTCAGGGGAGCATACTGTGGTTCCACAATTCCCTGGGATATTAAACCTCTACTTGCTAAATGGAAAGACACTGCGTGGAAAGAGCTGCTGAACGAGTCTCCTGCCAGAGAAGCTTAGATCAGCTCGAGAAGCCTGAAGTGCCCCCAGCCGAGCCCTAAATGCGGAGCTCAGATGTCCCCGTGACAGGCCCACCGCAGAGGGGCCCATGTAGCCCGAGCTGCCGGTATTGAGGTCTCCTCCAGGCTGTAAGCGATCACCTAGATTTCGGGACTGGCAATAGTTTATCCTCCATTATGGACCACCTGTTGTGCTAACTGATTTGAAGAACCTCCCTAGGCTTATTTTTCATTCATTCTGAAGTATCTTTGGTTTCAAGCAGCCCTTTTAGCTCCAAAAAATAGATGTGCAAATTGTAGGTCCACCTGTGCCTGAGGTGCCGTGCCGAGGAAGATGGCTTACGTTACATGCTTGAAAAGAAATCATATGTTTGGCTCAAATGTGGTTTGTGATGATTCTTGGTATTTAAGTCCTGAGTATGAAATTTTATTTATTATATATAAATTTATTATTGCTTTTTCATTGTTTAATAGTCTACCAATAAAGTGATGACTATATGTTCAATCTCAGGTTAAAGCCCAGATTTTAGTCTTTGAATGATGGTAAAACCTAAGTCAGGAAGAACTCAAACTGTGTCCAGGAAATAATTGCATAATTGGATATGGGCCTTGGAGAGTCTAACAGTGCTTGTACATAGCCATAGCTAGTCAGACGTATCGTCCCATGCTAAAAAAACTGAATGTCTATGAAGTCTTTATAATTTAGACATGTTACCCTTGCCCACAAATAATAAGTAAGAACTTAGAAGTTTTCAAAGAGACTCATGAAGCTTATTGTCAGGGCCGAGTTGCCTGTGGGTGGGACATGACTCATCAATTACAAAGGTTTCTGGGAGGGACCAATCCTGAAATGTTTTCCTGGATTGATGGGAACAATAGAACATTTTATTTTTATTTAGGTGTCTGGTTAAAACAACAAACGGATAATGTAATGCTGAGAAATGACAGGCTTCTATGGAACAGGGTGTAATCACTTCGCAACACTTATCATGGCATACACTATTTTACAACACTTTGACAATTTAAAGTGTCGGAGTCAGCCATTTACTGATGAGAAAGATTTACTCGAGGCTTCAACTTTAATTTGGGGCAAAGTTTCATGGTAGAACCAGATGGAATAATTTCTGAACTGAAAGGAAGAAATGAAAGATGCTGCCTTTGAATATACCATCCCACCCTCTGCTCTGTCGTTCTGTGGCTGCTTGAGTTGGTTATTTGTCTATGACCTGTTCCATCTCCCCTCTCTCCACATTCCTTCCACAAAAAGAAATTACAACAAAAAATTGTGTCTGTTGTAGGCTATTGCCTGTGGCCTTAAACAGACATCTGGCTTACATTTTCTGTCTGCTTCAGGATTTTACTGGCTCTTGAAAACATGATAGGAAAATGAAACCGTGAATTATAAAAAAATGCAAAAGCTGCTCAGAATTAGACTGAGAAGGAACGAGGTCACACCAAGAACAGAAAATAGATTGACCCACATTCTTCAAGAGTCGAGAAGACCTCACATACCCGCTCCACCACCATCACACACACGCGCACGCGCACACACACACACATGCACACACACACCAGGCACGGGTCCCCAAAGGGCATGGGCCCCATTTGCTCCTCTGGGATCACAGTTAAGACATTTGGACAAGATCCTCCCGCTGCCCTTTACCACCCTGTCCGGAGCACTGTCCTCTTGTCACCTTCTTACAGCCAACTCCAAGGGGGAGGGAGACGGCTCTGGAAAACCTGAAGCCCTTTTAAGTTAGAAAATAAATGATCCAAAAAACAATACAGACCTCCTTACCTTGCTGAACTTCCCCAAATCTAGCTAATTATATTGTTATAATTGTTGAGTTATTAGGAGTTCGTACAAAATAGAATTAATTTACAGTTTGAGAATGAGTCGTTCTGAAAAACAAATGATTCAATGGGATTCAGGATTTTAGGGGGAAAAATGTGTTGTGACTGACTGAGGACTAGAAAAATCAAACCATGTTAGGGGAAGGCATACAGCATCTGCTGTTTCGGAACAAACATCTCTCTTTGCAAAGTACCCATACTGCTCTAGCTTGCAGGCTGCTTTAATGAATCAGATGATTATTTTATGCCAAATCTTAAGCAGCACTCAACTCAATAAAATATCAACATGGAGACACTTATTATTTATTTACTTTCTTTCAAGAAGTGTTTCTATTCAGGAAGGCATGCAAGTTCCCAAAGGTTAGCTACATTTGGCTTAGCAAAAGCTGTACAACCGGAATTCATGAGCAGTTTTGTGTAATCTCCTTCAGCAATTTGGATGTGTATATAATAGCTCAGTCTGATTTAAAAAAAAAATACCATGCCTTATTTTGTTCTGTTTCCTGAACTGGGAAACAAACGACTAGTCAAGAAAATAGATTTTATCCATCAGAGCTTTTAAAGATTTCATTTATTCACTTTGAACCATAAATTGGTGGAAGAAGAGAGATGAAATAACCTATTTACAGGCCAAGACTCCTGGAATGATTCGTTCTGACAGCAGAGGCCCTGAGCTCCGAGAGGCCCTCTTCTTCCTGACACGGTCCACGCTTGGTGTTTGTGACGGTGGGTTCTGGTGTCACCTTGGCCAAGTGATGGCGCCCAGTTGGGTGCTCAGGCGAGCACGGGCCTGACCCTGGCTGCAAGGCTATTTCGTGGCAGTTTGATAACCCTGAAGGCCGGTGTGTTAAATCAGCTCATCGGCCAATTGATTGCATCTGTGGCCAATTCCATCTGTGATCTACTAAGGCGCACCTCCCACAATGAGATAACCCAGTCAGCTTTTAAGGGAGAAGAGACCATTCACTGCTTCTCCAGCCAGCGAGCCTCTCGTGAGGAGTCTGTCCAGACCCTTCCTCCGAGCCGCCAGCCTCACCGTCTGCCCTGCGCATTCTGCACTCTTCCATCCCCACGGTTGCGTGAGATACTTCATACATCTCTCCTCCTGGTTCTGTTTCTGTACAGAGCCCCGACCAACACAGTGCTTTAGGTTTTTGAGCAGTGTTTCTAGTTCCCCTTTGGGTCACATTAGTTTAATTTCCCTTTTATCTTAGTAGGATTAATAATAAATACAAAACAACAGTATTTTATTGCCTCCTCTGAAGTCATCAGCATTGTCCATTCCGCAGGCCAGAACCATCTCTTGTCCCCCGTATCCTGCCTCCTCCCTGTTGTGTCTCCATTGCTCCTTTTTTCTTTCTGGGGAGACCATCTGGGTTCATATCTCCACTCTGCCATTTCCCATGAGATGCTGGGCAAAGGTGGACCTTCATTTCCTCATCTGTACAAAGGGGATGACGATAGCATCCCCCTTTAGAGGGTTATTATGGGACTTAGAAGAATGCATGGCCCATTTTAATGCTTGGCTGTTATCGAAGGAAATGGGGAGGTAAAAGGTATTGGGGGATCTTTGAGACCTAACGGGGTTAAAGGAAAGAACTCTACCAATTTAGTTCCCATGGTCCTCACATTTTGTTCCTGGGAATATAAGCTGAGGCACTGTTACTGAATTATATAAGGCTTCTTTTGTGGAGGTGCAGAACACAATGTACTTTGGTTGGGGAAAATTCACCAGTACCCAAATAAATAATGGGCAGTAATAATAAAAGAGTTGAAATTCAGCATAAAGTTAGTACAACCTTTCTACAGGTCAACTTGGAAATACATATTTAAAGCCTTAAAATGCTCATGCTCTTTAATGTAGAAATTCCACTGTGGGGAATTTTTGCCAAGGACAAAACTAAGGATGTGGGAAGGATTGAGCTCCAAGAACGTTCACTGAAGTGATCTTTGAAAAAGCAAAAGTTGGAAATCACCTAACACTCAGTTGGTGAAGCAAATTATAGTGTTTTCAAACAATGACCCACTATGCAGTTATAAAAAAAGGGCATTTATTAACATAGAAAGATGGTCATGATATATTGGTAAGTGGAACCGGCATCAAAGGTGTGAGGGTTTTGGTTTGCCCACGGCGTGTAGGGAGGGGCATGGAGGGTTTGGGCAGCAAGATGTCATAGCAGTCATCTGTGAGTGGGTTAGCTTGGGAAGAGTTTTACTTTTTTTCTTGTTTTTCTGTAATTCTGATTCCCTGAAATAGATATATATTATTTTTTCAATTTTAATGGAACTGTCCAATGAAAAACTGAAATGCTCTTAGAACCCAAATCTTAGTTTTGATTTTTTTTTTTTTTAATTTGCATATGGGCAGGAGGCACCAGGGATCGAACTCCAGACCTCCAGCACAGCAGGTCGGAGCTCTGCCTGCTGAGCCACGGCAGCCACCCTTAGTTTTGATTTTTAAAGCTTTAAATACCTTGGCTCTGAGCACACACTGAATGCAGACCTTGGCTTCAGGAGAACCGCGTTCTAGCCTCTGCTGTGTAACTGACCAGTGAATGAGACTTTGTCCAGCCTTCATCTCTGCGTCTGTGAGCTGGCTGCAGCAAAGCTAAGGGGAACACGTGAAATGAAAGTGGGTCTACGTGCCTTCGGAACTTAGTAACCCAGAAGGGCAACTCATTTGGCCCTGATGAAGAGGAGGATGTGTTATGCCTGAGCAGCCAAGGTGAGACGGTTCTTTCATAGTCCAGTTTGGGCAAAGCTAAGGCTTTCCGGATCCTTCCCGGTGACCAGGGCACACCTGTTTAACAGCCTACCGCGGCCTGAGAACTTAGTGAGAGTTCAGATTTCTCACACAAAAAGAATCTGTGTGCAGAAACAGGTTAAGGATTTTCTAGGTACGAGTTAAGCATGCCACTCATATCCTGGCAGATAAACAGTAAGAGGAGACTGCTCATACCACTGGGGCCTCCTACATGTCCTGACACGGAGTCTAATCGCATTACAGAAGATAATTGGCTAATGTCAGGGAAAGCTCTCAGTCAGAACTGACGATGATATAATAGCTGCTTCATTTTAAAAACTCTTTATAAACATACCTTTTTGCATTGAGAATAATTAAAAAAGATATACTTTAAACACAGCTAAAATGCATTGCTGCCTGCTTACAATTTCCCAAAGACTGTGTCCAATAACTTCCTTGCAGTTTCTTCATCAGGGTTCTCCAAGTGTCGTTCTAAGCTGGCAGTGCCCACACGTCCTGGGCACTCGGGGCAGCGCACACGTCTGGCCCGCCCCAGGCTCCCGCCCACCCCACAACTCTAGGGTAGACCCCCAACCATCAGTGTTTCAACAACTACTGCGGTTGGCTCTGATGAGCTTGAGAAGCACTGATCTAAATTAATCCCCGTTGGAGCCCCATAAGGCTACTCGTATGGTCCCTATTTTATGGTTCAGGAAGCTAAAGCTAAGAGATTTTAAGCAACTGGCCCAAGGTCACATACTGACTACTAGATCCAAGACCTGAAATCACGTCTCCCAGTTTCCGAAGCCAGCAAGCGCTCCAATATTTATCCTGAAAAATGTATTGCTCTCCTTCCCCCCTTGTGCTGGTTTGAAAGGATGTGTGACCCCTTGAAAAGCCATGTTTTAATCTAAATCCCATTTCATAAAGGCAGAATAATCCCTACTCAATACTGTATGCTTGAATCTGTAATTAGATCATCTCCCTGGAGATGTGATTTAATCAAGAGTGGTTGTTAAACTGGATTAGGTGATGACATGTCTCCACCCATTTGGGTGGGTCTTGATAAGTTTCTGGAGTCCTATAAAAGAAGAAACATTTGGGGGAATGAGAGATTCAGAGAGAGCAGAGAATGCTGCAGCACCACGAAGCAAAGAGTCCACCAGCCAGCAACCTTTGGAGATGAAGAAGGAAAACGCCTCCCAGGGAGCTTCATGAAGCCAGAAGCCAGGAGAGAAAGCTAGCAGATGACACTGCATTCGCCATGTGCCTTTCCAGATGAGAGAGAGACCCTGAACTTCATTGGCCTTCTTGAACCAAGGTATCTTTCCCTGGATGCCTTTGACTGGACATTTCTATAGACTTGTTTTAATTGGGACATTTTCTCGGCCTTATAACTGTAAACTAGCAACTTATTAAATTCCCCTTTTAAAAAGCCATTCTGTTTCTGGTATATTGCATTCTGGCAGCTAGCAAACTAGAACACCCAGAGCTCACATATCCCGAGCTTTTCACTGTAATATAAGAAAAGGCAGAGAGAAGGGAAAGTGCACCGAGGTATAGAGAGAAAATCCAATGCCTTATGCAGACTCAACTTTCCGTACTGATTGTATGGGAAAAGAAACACTTGAAGAAATAATTCTAGGAAGGTTTCCAAAGGGAGATAAACTACTTTCGCTCAGTCTAGAATTTAAACCTCCCCCTTCTAGTCCTGGAAGGTCAAGGCCCTTCTCCTCTCCTTCAGCTTGGCATCCTTTATCGCATCAGTCTTCCTTGGAATGACAGAGTGAAAAGAAAGCTTGGTTTTCTCAAGGAGTCAACAAAATGTTGGCCATGATGTCATCCCTAGGATTGCCAGAATCAGATATCAAATTTATCCTAAAGATTTCAAAGTCTGATTTATTTTGGAGGAGGGGAGAGTACAATATTTTACTTTGGAAGATGGCTTTTTAGAGGAGACTGGTCATTTTAAGATGTTTGTTCTTTCAGGTGTGAGAAATGGTAAAAACTTACATCTAAATGAAAAAGATCCTATCGTCCTTTGAAAAAAAACAAAACAGCAATTGATCATCTCTCCGTTGGATCTCCTTGCAGGAACAGTGCAGAATCCTGCTGGCTTTTTGTGGTGACTCTCCTTTACAGAGCCGTGATTAAACATCATTCTCAGTATTCATACATTTCCATAGACTTGGATATAACAATCAACTGTTTCCACCATTTCCTCCCACAGTTTCTGGGATTCTTTAGGAGACTCAGCTGTGTCTTCACCGTGTGATGAAGTTTTCTGCGGCATCAGCCACTGTCTCCCAGGCCGTGGAGCAATGCCCACTGTGCCCACGCTGCACTTGGGCCCCAGTGCCCCGCGGCTGCTGGGGGTCCCTGTGCTCCATCGCTCTCGGGGCGGTTGGTGAACACAGCTCAACGCGTCCTTCCTCTGCGCTGCGCTTTCAGGACTCACCACCGCTGGGAGTCGGTCCCAGAATAAAGAGTCCAGCGAGGTGGCAGTCTCAGCTCCCACGCACAGCCCTACCCTCACCTGTCTCTGCAGGCACACAGAGCTTCACCTGAGAAGCCTCCACGTCCCTCTGACAGGTGGGCCCTGGCTGGGGAAGGCCGTGTATCCTCCTCCTTTTGAGCAAGTGCACTTTCAATTATATTGTTTATTTATAATATAATACAACTAAATGGGCAGTAGCTGGTTGTCTCGTCCGTTACGGAATCCTCGATGTCATTAATATATTCTGAGTAAGAAGTGGGTGAAATCATGTGGACATAGCTGTACCCTTGAAGGAGTCAGAACAGGTTTACTGAAGCTGTGGATGCCTGGGCTGCATCGAGACCACCGGGACAGGAAAGGAAGGGTCAGTTGGTGGCACGGAAAGGAGGGGCCGAGGTGGCATGGAAAAGAGGGGCCAGGGTGGCACGGAAAGGAGGGGTTGGGGTGG
>PVIY010057146.1:0-13010 GCA_004026745.1 Myrmecophaga tridactyla
ACTCTTTGTTTCCATGATTCTATACCACCTTTGACTGGAGACTCAAGGACCTTTAAAATTTCTTTCAGTTCCAAGAGTCTGCCTTGAATTTATATCTTCCTAGAATATATCTATATCTTCCTTAACCATTTCTTTGACACTGGAGGTGCTGCCTTTACCAAGGGAAGAGAAGGCATGTGTCTTAACTTTCTTGATATTTGTTTGTTACATCCATGAGAGAGATGCATTCCAAACCCATATACCACATTCATTGTTCAATATATCAACAGCCACTGTAATTAATAATAAATTGGACTATGAAAAATAAGTTGGGAATTTCTTCCTCTTGTTTACTCCTAAAGAGTGATTTTTTTGTAAGATGCGAATGTCTCTTCTCAATAAATGTGCAAAATGGATGCATTAGTCCTTACCTCTCTGCTTTTCCTCTTTGGCTAATTCTCAGTTAAAACATAATTTGTCAGAATGCATGTGAGGTTTTTCCCCCCTCAGAATTTGTTACAGTTTTCTGTCACTCACTATGGTTGAGAATGGTTACATTTCTGAAAAAAGTGCCACATTAGACAAAATCTTTACCTTTAGCTATTTAGAAGCTCATATTCTCAAAGTGATGAAGTGCTGAGGGAGATGGGGTTGACACTATATAGTTCTTTTTAAAGTTTTTGATACAACTCTTACTATATTGATATTTAATGCTTTTTACATTTGCTTTCTCACTGGTATCATTTTTGCAAGCATTGGCAATATTCTTGCCCACAAATTTTTCTAGCCCAGTCTCCTACTGTTATTCTTGCCTCATCATATATGGAGAAGATGGATAAAGGACCTCCTCTCTGCACCACTCCATCGATCTGACCATAAGATTGGGGCAGAGGTGGGGATGAGTGTAGGGATTGATTGCAATAATGTTTGATTTAAAGGAACTGAATTCAATCATACATAAGAGAACAGATTTTAAAATTTAAGCATACAGATATGAAACACTTTGTAACAAATCCATGGTTGGCAAACAAGGGTTGGTAAGCAATTAATACTCAACTTTCTTCCTAGAAATCTTCATAATTTCTTAATATTTTAAAATATACTCCCAAGGCTAGTGCTCAAATTTAGCATTTGTTTCTTGGGTTCCAAAGGGGGAAAATTCAAACAAATGTTACCTCACTCTTACTCTCAGGTCAGAATGAATCATAGACTCATGGAATTACAAAGTTAGTAGAACGCACTAAATTTTAGAGAAGGAAACCCAGAAAGTCTACCTGACATGTGACACCCCACAGAACTGGCCCCTCTCATTTAATATTGTCATAATTACTGTACTCAATAGTCAGCAGCCTGCATGCTTCAAAATATTTTTGCAGAGCTTTTATTTGTTCTTTACCCTACCTGACACTCTGCGTGGCAGTACTTTTCTGTGCTGTGTTACAGAAATGAAATTTGTGATGATCTTTACATTGGAGTGCCTTGGACCTTAAATTCCTATGGGATGATGAGAAAATGGTGTTCCCCCTGCAGAGATTTTTAGTTGTCTTCTGTTTTTGGCCTATGAGTGTGAGTTCATGTGCTGGATCTTCTTATGATTCACTCAACTGAAGAATATGATTATTCAACAAATCATTCTATTTTATGGCTTTAGACACTATTCTTCTGCTTACTTACAAGAGTCCCTGAAGTAAAATTTCCTTGAATAGACTATGGAAATCCCGTTTATCTAGCATAAGTAGGATTAAGTAATAGATGGATTGGAATGTGGAAGGTGGGACACAGTTCAGTTGGAGGCTAAAGAATATCTACGAAGAGTTTTAATGCTACTTTTAGCCAGTTAAGAATCATCAGCATTTCCATAGTTTTTCCAAGACACTATGGGGAAAAAAACACTGTTACGGAGACAGTCTCTTTGTTTCCTTTCCTTTAATATCCCTTTTTCTGATCCCTTACTTATCTGAGAACTTGGAAGACCTAAAGAAATGAGTGCGGGGCATGCCTCTGGCACTGGGCATTCAAAGTTCTCAGAATGTTTCTGGTATTTAAAATTAACAGTCAGCAAGCTAGAAAGTAGAAAGATTTCTGAAACTCTATCAGCTATATTATCTTGAAGTTGAATGGTCTTTGAGCACTGCCAATTTAATTGTATTGTTTCCTGAACTTGTGTAACTCAAGACTTTTCTTTCTGTCTTTTATTTCTTATACCTTTTGTTTCTGGTTCCAGAATCTATGACAATAAAAAAGAAGGGAAGGCAATTTTAATGTTGGATGACCAGTACATTACTACTGGGCCCCCTCTCAGTTCAAGGAGAGGGCCTAGTAGATATTTCATTTTTAAACACCTGAAACTGGCAAGTTTTACTCTTGCCTTTTGTCCTTAGAAGTTACGCATTCAATCTCTGGTCAGGATATATCATTTATTTTGCTTAGTAAAGCCCATTCCTTTCCAGAAGAGTTTCCATGAGTCGCACATAGTAAGTAAATATTTAAAAACAAAACAAAACAAAATAAAACCAACATGTATTGTGCTCAAATGAATTAAATTTTATATGAAGAATAGCAGCTTTGATGTTATGATAATCCCTGAGGGTAATAAAAAGGTTGTGGTTTGCAGAGAAAACACATGCAAAATACTAACTTCTAAAATCTCAAGTCCAGATCAGCATCCCACGTTCATCTATTGAACTAATTTTGTTTTCATGTACAAAACCCACTCAGCAACCTAAATAAGGAAGTTTTCCCTAAACAAACTATGAACGGGGATGAAATATGCCACAAATCTCATTTTTTTAAAAAAACAAGATCAACAGCTCTATGAGAACCTGCATTTTTATAAGGTGTTTTAGTCTACAACTGCATGAGAGCAAGAATTGTAAACTCAATAAATGATGTGATTAGACAGATAGGAATAACAGCAAACATTAATGATGGTCTCCAGTGAACTGAGAAATATCCATATAGTTATTTTCATGCATTTATCGGCATTTTAAGCATTATTGTCTTGGAGTCATAAGAACAGACTCTCATAGGGTTCTATCATAAAAGGCTTATGGAATACTGAACAGTAAGGATCAGCCAAAAGGGTGTATTAAGATTGGGAATGAGAGAATTAAGAGGTCAAAGGGACCCATAAACACAGCCTATCACAAGTCAGAGAAGAAAAACATTCCCAGACAACATGTCATAAGTTTGAAAACTTGAGTGGTGAACTCCTCATGCAAGCATACGTCCTTCATACCAGAGGCGGTATGAAGGAGTGTTAGTACTTACGATAGACTTTTGAGAAAGAGAGAGCATCACTTCATTCACTTCGTAGTAGAATGAAAATATCATCTGAGGTATTATGGGAGCATGCTTATTGAGCACTTAGTAAGTGCTAGGCACTGAGCTCAGCACTTTATATGCAATGCCTAATTTAACTCTCAATCAACTCCATGGCATGTGTACTGCTATTTATCTCTGTATGAAAGATGAGGAAATTGGGGCTTGAGAGATTAATTAATTTTCCAAAGTTATACCAGCGAGTAAATAGTAGATCTTAAATTCAAACTCAAGTCTGGCAGGCTGCAAAATCCATGTTCTTAAACCCTCTGGGTACTGTTAGACTTCATGAAGATTCGCCCTGATAGGACTAGTCTCTGACTCAGAATCTGGAACAGACCTGTCATGAGCAGGGCAATAATATAATTATGGTCAGCAAAATTTTTTGCTTTAATATATCCTATCTTTGGGTCATTTGTCTTTCCTTGATCTTCCCCACATACAACTCGGGTTAAACCTATAGAAATGGGGTCTGAAAAGATCCATTAGATATGTCAGATTTGGGGGGGAAAATCAAGTAGAACATTTGTTGAGCCCCTTTATATCCTAGGCATCCTCTTCTCTCAAGAAGTTCACCTCTCATAGGAGAATACAGATACCTAAACTCCATTTATAATTCTGTGAGGTGAGTATGATGCCAGAGAAATATGGGAGCTTGTAACCGAAGGACACAGAGTTTCAGGCTCCTGTATGTAGAAAACAAAAGATCTCAAATTCCTCTTGTTTGTGGTCACATATGCTTCAAGGTAACAAGTTATTCTGGCTAATAGAGAAAACTGAGGAGAAAGGTTTTATGCAATCTTTATTTTTAAAATGTTAAGCACCAGCACATAGTATTTTCCAAATACTTTCAAGGGCATTTTCCTAGAATCAGGTAAGTGAGAGCAAGCAAGTGACCTACTTACAACAAAAATTGCTCCCGGTTATAAAGGATGGGAAGCCGAGTGCATCCTGGAAACCACAGCATCTGGTCTTGCGTCGTGCCTCATCTATCAATCTGCTGTTACAGGAATTGAGAGTTAACATTTCAACTACTGTTTGTTCTATTTTCACTGATGAACTCATTTCTTATTCTTAACCAATTCCTCCCCCATTAAAAAACCCATATGGATGGGCATTTATGAAGGCCTCCGATGACTCCTAAGGAGATCACACTTCCATCTATGCCTTAAAATTTCTGCTAATGAGGCTATAGTTGGTGTTAGAAAACTTCCCAAGCAATCCCTGTTTTTAGAAAACTTCCCAAGCAATCCCTGTTTTTGACCAATCCTGACTTTCCACAAACAGTAACACTTGAACTTTCAGCACTGTGTTAAAGCTAAAAGAAAAAAATTGTAGGTTTTAAACAAATATGTTTTATAAAAATGTGTATTAGTAGCAAACTATAAAAAAAGTACAATTGGCAGTTCTGCTTTTGAAAAAGAGTTATACAGAAATCTAGGATTGTGGATTAGTGCTATTCTGATAAATTGAGAAAATTGCGTACACTTAGTTTTTCATGCAACCACTTAAAAATATATATAATGTTTAAAAACATAAAAGCATGGAAAGTAGTTTATAACAATGTGTTCTTTGAACTTTGTTGTTGTGTCTTTCTGTTAGCTTTCTGTGTTTTTTATAGAATGGAACTATCAATTCATCTTTCTACTCCTTCCAAATGGTTGAAATTTTAATTTTGCCTTGATTCTATCTTATTCTCTCTATTGAATCTTCAAGCACTTAATCTTGGTCTTTCTCTATGCTCTCATGGCTTCAGGTAAACTTCATATTCTTGCTTTACTTTTCTCTCTACATTCATTCTATTTAATTTAACTTCTCAACATAATATTTAAGATTATTCTTTTCAGATGAAATATTTTTAAAAGAACCAAGGTAATGTTATGTGATTTTATCTATTTGATAAAGTTCTGCTCTTCCTAAATCACCATCAAGTGAATGAATGAATAGGGTCAGGTTTACCATGTTTAATTCTCCAAAGAGTTTATATATATATTTTTCCTTCCAAAGGGGTTTTATTCTGAATTTTGTCATCAGTCTTCCTTTTCTTGATTGTTTAATATACCTGGGCCGGCTTAAATGTTCAGATGACCAGATATGTCCTTTAGACTGGGACAGTAGAGATTTTTGTGAAAATGTATCTAAAGCCATCACTCACTAGGGCAGTTTCTCAAGTGTTTGTCCATATCTACCTATACCAGAATCATTTCAGATGATTATTCAAAATGCAGATTATTGGGCTCAATCCTAGAGCAGCTAAATTGGAACTCTAAGGCTGGGACCCAGAAATCTGCATTTCACCAAGTTGCCTGCATGAATCTGTCCACAATAGAATTTGAGAACTTGTAATCTAAGGAAGACCCCTGGGTCCAGTGAACAGTCTGTGGCTACAGTAGAAACTAACCACACCCCTATCCAAGTGAAAGAACAATGGAAAATTCAGTTCCATGTGAGGAGAACTACCATAAACTTTTAAGAGGTATTGGTAAAAACCTTTCTATAATAAATGTAATGATTATTTTTAAGATCTTGATTATAATAACCAAAGAGAAGGGCCCAAGAAGTCTACAAAAAAATTGGTTGTTATAATTTCATGATTAATATTATGCATGATGAATTATTTATTGAGCTCCTACTATGGGCCAAATGTGGTGTTTTATGTCACCAGGGGTTATACAAAGCCATTCTGGGATGAAAGGAGCATGTTTACTCTGCTATATGCTGGGATAACTTTGTTCATTTAGTGATAGCTAGAAATGAATGTGCATGGTATGTGGGAAAGTGATCATTTTGATGGGCTTAGGGCTCTGACATTGGAGGCTTCTGTGCTGGTCTGAATCTGTGGTAGACCCCAGAAAAGCCATGCCCTTTGATCCTCATTCAATATTGCTGGGTGGGAGCATTTTGATTGTTTCCATGAAGATGTGATCACCCAATTGTGGGTGGTAACTTTTGATTAGATGATTTCCATAGAGATGTGTCTCCACCCTTTCAAGGTGGGGTTGCTTACTGGAATCCTTTAAAAGAGGAAACATTTTGGAGAGAGTCCCTTTTTGGTAGAGCCACGTGAAAGCCAGCAGATGCCGCCATGTTTGTCATGTGCCCTTCCAGCTGAGAGAGAAATGCTGAACGTCGTCGGCCTTCTTGAACCAAGGTATCTTTCCCTGGATGCCTTTGATTGGACATTTCTATAGACTTGTTTTAATCTTGGCCCTAGAACTGTAAATGTGCAACTTATTAAATTCCCCTTTTAAAGAGCCATTCCATTCCTGGTATATTGCATTCTGGCAGCTAGCAAACTAGAACAGCTTCCTAAAATTTTGCTAAATGAAATCAGCCCCAAAAGGTATTAGAATAGACGTTTCATGTACAGTCAAACCATTAACAGCAGCATTTATTTTGGAGCATGAAGAGTTTCCATAGTCTGCCTTCATTACTTAATCCAACAGTTTCCTTTCCCAGGCAATCATACTCCAGGTAGCAGGCAGATGAACTGAAACTAGATGTAAATACATCGGGAATTCCACTTCTTTTTGGGGGGTGGGGGTGGATGCATGGTCTGGAAATCAGACACAGGTCTCTCAAATGGAAGGCGAGCATTCTACTGCTGAATCACCCATGCACCCTCACTTCATTTTAAGGTTTATTTAGAAAGGCCTTAGTAGGGTGACCAACTCATCATTTTGCCTGGGATTTTCCCATTAGCATTGAAAGTCTCATGTCCTAGAAAGCTCCTAGTCTCAGGCAAACTGGGTTAGTTTATGTCTTAGTTTGAAAGCTGCTGGAATGTGATATACCAGAACTGGAATGGCTTTTTAAAAGGAGATTTTAATAAGTTATAAGTTTATAGTCCTAAGGAAGTGAAAGTGCCCAAATTAAGGCACCAACAAGAAGTCACCTTCACTCAAGAAAGGCCGTTGGGTCAGGAACACCTCTGTCAGCTGTTAAGTCATGTGGCTGGCATATGCTGGTCCCTTGCTCCTGGGCTTTGATGCCTTCAGCCTCTGTTCCTGTGGGGGTTCCTCACTTTGCTTCCCAGGGCTGGCTTTCATTTCTTGGTTCTTTCTAGGTTCTGGCTTGCTGAACATCTCATGGCAACGTCTGCTGGGCAACAAGCATCTCCAAACATCTGTGTCTCTGTTTTCCAAGTGTGAGGATCTGTGTCAGCTCTGGGCTCTGTGGCTTTTGTTATTTCTCTCTCTGAAATGTTTTCCTTTTTAAAGGATTCCAGTAAACTAATCAAGACCCACCTGGAATGGGTGAAGTCACATCTTCACCTAATCAAAGGGTCACACCATAATTGGGCATGCCACCTCTGTGGAGATAATTGAATCAAAAGTCTCCAACCTATAGTATTGAATCAGGATTAAAAGAAATGGTTGCCTCCACAAGATTGAGTCAGGATTAAAACATGATTAAATTCTTAATTGAATTTAATTCTGGGGTACATAATATTTTCAAACCAGCATAGTTGGTCACCTGTCCTTTAATGTGAAGCAGGTAAGGTTCTTAGTTGACCCAGTTTCACCCAGTGAATGATGGAAACCCACTACCATCTGATCTTTATTTTCCTTACCAGTGGTTATGCTTATACCAGTGAGCCACCATTTTAGTTTCTTTGACCACTCAAGCAAATGCCATGCAATAGGCTGGCTTAAACAGTGGGAATTTACTAGCTCATGATTTTGAGGCTAGAAAAAAGTCTAAATCAAGGCATCATGAAGGCAATGTTTTCTTCCCAAGGCAATGTTTTCTTCCCAGACTGGTGTTCTTGGGCTGGAGGCTGGTAATCCTTGGTCCTAGGATCCTCTGTCACGTGACAATGCACATGCTGGCCTCTTCTGTCCTCTCCCTTCTCTTACAGGTTCTGTTGACCTTCAGATAAACTTCACTCTGCTCATATAGCACTCCAGTAGTAGAATTAAAACCCATCCTAGAGACGAGGCCTGGCATCAAGGGTTTGAAAAAAACTTCTTGACCAAAAAGGAGAAAAGAAAAATGAGAAAAAATAAAGAAGTTATCTTGGAGGTTATTTTTACACTTATATAGATATCCCCTTCTTACTTTATAGCATATTAGTGGCAACTTGGAGTGGCTACAGGGAAGTACCTGAAACTGTAAAACTGTGTTCCAGTAGCCTTGTTTCTTGAAGATGATTGTCTAATGATATAGCTTTTACAATGTGACTATGTGATTGTGTCTGATGCTCCTTTTATCTAGAGTGTGGACAGACGAGTAAAAAAAATATGGATAAAAAGTAAACAAATGATAGGAGGAACAGGTTAAAATAAATTGGGTAGGTGAAAATACTAGTGGTCAATGAGAGGGAGGGGCAAGGGGTATGGTATGTAGGAGTTTTTTCTTTTTTCTAGTTGTGCAGGCTTGAAAGGAAGTATGCCCCCTAAGAAAAGCCATGTTTAAATATAAATCCCATTTCATAAAGGTAGAATAATCTCTATTCAATACTGTATGTTTGAAACTGTAATGAGATCATCTGCCTGGTTGATGTGATTTAGTCAAGAGTGGTTGTTAAACTGGATTAGGTGACGACATGTCTCCACCCATTTAAGTGGGTCTCGATTAGTTTCTGAAGTCCTATAAAAGAGGAAACATTTTGGAGAAAGAATTCAGAGAGAGCAGAACGATGTAGCCATGAGATGCAGAGAGTCCACCAGCCAGCGACCTTTGGAGATAAAGAAGGAAGACGCCTCCCGGGGAGCTTCATGAAACCAGAAGCTAGGAGAGAAAGTTAGCAGATGACGCCGTATTTGCCATGTGCCCTTCCAGCCGAGAGAGAAACCCTGACTGTGTTCGCCAAGCGCTTGCCTTCTCACTTGAGAGAAAAACCCTGAACTTCATCGGCCTTCTTGAACCAAGGTATCTTTCCCTGGATGCCTTTGATTGAATATTTGTATAGACTTGTTGTAATTGGGGCATTTTCTCGGCCTTAAAACTGTAAACTAGCAACTCATTAAATTCCCCTTGTTAAAAGCCATTCCGTTTCTGGTATATTGCATTCCGGCAGCTAGCAAACTAGAACACTAGTTTATTTCTTTTTCTGGAGTGATGCAAATGTTCATTTGTGAGCCATTGATTGTAACCATGTCAAGAATGTTTGTATGCTAAGAATGTTTGCATGTTTGTATATTGCTTTATCGATAAAAATATCTTTTGAAAAAACATCCTAAATTGGGTTGGGCCACACCTTAACTGAAGTAACCTCATCAAAAGGTCCTATTACAGCAGGCTCACACTCACAGGAATGGATTAAGTTTAGGAACATATTTTTCTGGGGTACACGCAGCTCCAAAACAACACAGCCACAAAATTGAACAGTTCTTTCCTTCAGCGATGCCTTCATTTAGCTCTGTCAAACCATGTACATGTGTGTCTCCCAAGTAATGATTCAGTCTGAAGACCACCCCAAGGTCCTTGTATAGAAATCTCTTCCAAGGTTGCTGAACTCTGATAACTTTTTTTTTTTTTTTTTGGTGACTTTTGTCCTGGTCTCCCAATTATTCTATTCCTCTCAAAGGTCCATCTCCATTTCTGAATCATCAGTCTAGTACTCCAAATCTAGATTCACATCAAAAAATTATCTTATGAATGTAGACATACACGCACTCACACATGAAGCCTTACAGACAAAAAGGCATGGATGTAAAATATGAACCATGGACAGTATTAAATTCCCTTCTGAGTCTGGTATATGAACCTAATTTTAGTTTAAAAACTGTTAAACATCAATTTTCATCAATAGCAGTTAAGCAATCTTTCCTGTTGTTCTAGTTTACTAAGCTGCCAGAATGCAAGGTACCAGAACTGGAATGGCTTTTTAAAAAAGGGAAATTTAATAAGTTCCAAGTTTACAGTTCTAATCCTATAGAAATGTCCAATTAAGGTATCCAGGGGGAGATACTTAATTCAAGGAAGGCTGATGGGTCAGGACTACTTCTGTTCGCTGGAAAGTCATGTGGCTGGCATTGGTTGGTCCCTTGTTACTGTGTTCTGTTGCCTTCAGCCTCTGTTTCTGTAGGGGTTCCTCACTTGGCTTCTCCACTGCTGGCTTTCATCTCTTAGCTTCTCTTGGCTCTTTCCAGGTTCTGGCTTGCTTAACATCTCATGGCAACGTCTGCTGGGCTCCAAGCATCTCCAAACATCCGTGTCTCTGCTCTGCAAGTGTTGGCATCTGTGTCAGTTCTGCTCTGAAGTTTCTGTCAGCTCAGTTGTTTCTGGCTTTCTCTCCAAAATGTTTCCTCTTTTAAAGGATCCCAGCAAACTAAGACCCACTTGGAATGGGTGGAGTCACATCTCCATCTAATCAAAACGTCACACCCACAACTGGGCATGTTTCATCCCTATGGAGATAATTTAATCACAGATTTCCCACCTACAGTATTGAATCAGGATTAAAAGAAATGGTTGCTCCCACAAGATTGGATCAGGATCAGGACATGGCTTTTCTAGGGTACATAATACTTTCAACTGACACACTTGTCAAATGTTTCATATTTAGAAAGTTATGAGCAGAATGCTTAATGGGAACTTGCACCCATTTCACCTCATTCTTACCCCTTTGTTTCAGTTGGTTAGTGCTTCAGGAATGCAATATACCAGAAATGGACTAGCTTTTATAAAGAGAATTTATTAAGTTACCAGTTAGAATTCTAAGGCAGTGAAAATGCCCAAATTAAGTCACCAAAAAGAGGATACATTCTCTTTCCGAAAAGCTGATCTTGTCTGTAATTTCTCTCACATGGGAAGGCATATGGCACATCTGCTGTCCTTCCCTCCTGGCTTCTGGGTTTAAACAGCTCTCTCAGTTCCTTCTGTATCTCCAGTTGTCTGTGTTTTGGTTTCATCTCCCTGCTCTTTGTGTCAGCTTTGAGCTCTCTCTCCCTGAGATCTTTTAAGGACTCCAATAAACTAATTAAGACCTACCTTGAATGGCTGGGGCCATGTCTCCATGGAAATAATCTAATCAGGAGGTTAATCTAATCACGACCAACAACAGGTCTGTCCCCACAAGATTGGATAAAATAATATGGCTTTTCCTGGTATCTAAAGCTTCAAACCAGCACACCATTTATAGTCTTATGACATTTCATAGTCTTACCTCTTCCAACAAGATGTTTAAAATTTAAACAGGTATTAAAAATACTATCTCATAGAAGAAATGTAAAACTCAGAGTCTGAATTAGACTGATGTAGGGTCCAGTGAAGTTTTGCTACTTGTCAGGTGCATGAAGTTAGGAAAGTATAAGCTTTAAAATTTGCTCATCTATTAAAAATGTAGAAAACAATGGATGCTTTGGAGAATTGTGATTTTGAGGACTTTATAGATGTAAAGCCCAAAGCACCATTTTGCTTGACACCTAGCAGACATTCAAGAAATTGTTGCTATTATCCCCAATGCAGTAGTACAAGCTTCTTAACAGCGGTAGCAATTTCTAAATTCAACAATTGGGCTGCAGAATTCTTTAGCCACCCTAAATGCCTAAAAGCAGAGAACAATCTTCGTTGGCGGGGAGGAGGAACTATCTCATTACTTCGTTGCTTCACCGCCTCTAGCTGAAGGAATGAAGCTCCTGTATCTAGGACAGTGTCTAATGACATCTCGCTCCTTGACAGTCTTCGTGTATTCAGCAGGCTTCGCTTTCAGGTTTGCTCCCTAGGGACCTCTCGTGTCACTTCGCTCATTACGGAAAGGGGAAGGGGTAGGAGAAAAAGGGAAGTTAACGAAATGTAAAATCTGTGACTTTCCATGCCCCGACTATTCCGCCTTCCTGCTTTGGTTGCTGAGTGATTTCGCGCGAGAATTTTCAGGTGCTCCCCCACCACCACCCCGGTGTTTGCAAACATACAGATGGGGGAGGAGGCCGAGCTCATCTAGAAATTGAGGGCAAATGAAGAGGGCTGAGAGCTGGCCATGAGCGTCTGCCCGTAGCTAAAGTAGACTGGCAGGGTGTGGGTTTGCACTGGGGGTGCGGAGGTAAGACTCAAGCTCCAGTCTGAGGACAGCTTTTTTTCTGGCAGGGACAACGGTCCGCGCAGAGCATTACATTGCACTCTCAAGAAGGTCCCCTATTTATTAGGACAGCACCCAAAGCCTCGAGCAGAGAAGGAACATTATATATTCGCCAACGCTATCTGTGAGATTCCGGAGCGAGACTCAAAGCCTAACAAACCCTGCTAGCGAATTCGCCAGTTTCCCCTAGCGTTTCACCCCAGCAGGTAGCAGGTGAAGCATTAGCTCCCCTAACGTGGCTCAGCCCCGCCCCTTGACTAGTTCTGAAACCCGGAAATGCGCCGCCGTGCGGCCGCGGGTCGCGCATGCTCAGAGCGGTGGACTGGACGCAGCCTCCCCCGGAAGCGTTCTCTCCCAAGCAACATTTCCTTCCTGTGTGAGGCGAACAGAAGGTTCCTGCTTCTGTTTTCTGCACCAGGGTGAGTAGCGGGTTCTCGCGGGGCCTCGTGGGGCGAGTGTAGGAACCTGCTTATCTCTCTCAAAGACGGGCTTGGATCGGAAAGTTGAGTTGGAAAGGTCACGTCCCCCTCTTCCCATGTCCCACCTCAGTGCCGCTCCCCAGTGCCGCACACCCTGTTATATGGAGCGGATTAACCTCCAAGGGCATCCCGGACCTCACCTTGGCTTCCGGCCAGTCCTGGATCTTTAGGTCTCCGGCGGCGCTGCCTCCTCCGACTTATGCCAT
>PVIY010057147.1:0-13024 GCA_004026745.1 Myrmecophaga tridactyla
TCATTTCCAAAAACATTCAACACCAATTTTGGCTCTGAGAACCCTCCAAAAGCAATGTACAGAAGAACGGGTAACCAGAGTAGTTACTTTAATAATGAATCTATATTTGGGGGTTGTGGGGAAAGAGAGAGGCAGTTTTTATAAGAGTGTAAGGATGGGATGAAATCTGAAAGTCCAAGATAAAATCACTTGCAAATTATATTGGATCTCTCAGACATACTGGGCAGAAACAAAATGAAGAATTTGTGTCAAAAACATAACTTATGATGGAGGTTATCTGACCCATTTCCCTGCCATGACTTTAGGATACATTTTTTTAATCATTCTTGTTTCTTTCTTCATTTCTCATGAAGTAAAGTGTCATGAAATTATTCTATTTATTTTGCAGACTTTTAGGGAAATAGGCTCCTGTGCACACTTACAGCAATAGAAAATAAACTGATGAACTCCTGCTACTAGACAAAGGCCATGGATTCTTTTGCCCAAAGCAATCAATAACTAATTCTGGAGACCTGGGGGTTTCAGTGATAGAAAGAGTTTATTGCTAGGCACATAGTAAAAGAGTAAATGGCCTTTCTGCCCAAAATCTGTCTCCCCAAGTTTAGGGGGTTCTTTAGCAAGGGGAGATGAGGTCATTTTGAATAACAAGTTCAAAGCAGAAAAGGAGACAATGTTATTATTATCATTTCAATACAAGAACATAATCAGAAAGGAGGGGAGGCAGAGCTATTCTTTCAATAAGGTGTAAGCCAAAAGGAAGGGAGACAAGTTATCTTTCAATAGTAGAGTCTAGGCTATACAATTTACAAGTGTAAAGCACTGAAACTAGTCAATGACTGAGTTCAAATTCTTCATTAATTTTTGGTTCTTTACCCTACAAGAAGCTGACCAGATAAAGGGAGCAACAGCTCTTACAGTCACAAAGGCACAAGATTTACAACCATTTCAGATGTCAGGGCAGTTGAATTACAGCTTAGGGAGTTCAGGTATTCCCCTCTGTCTATTCCAAATATACCAGAAAGCAAAAAGGAATACCTACATAATGATTCAGTAATCAAAATCATCCTTTAAATCCTAATTTCTCAGTTATACTCTCATCCCATCCAGAAGCCCCCATGCCCTAATACTTCTAAAGAAGGTAAGCTCCTCTCCTTTCTTGGCTATATATGCCTTGTGACCTTGGAAAAGTCACCTACATTCTTTAGGCCTCAGTTGTGTTATCTCTGAAGAGAGAATAATAACAGAATAATAACTGCATGCATCTTTTATGATGATTAAATAATAATAGGGGCAAATAAGGGCTCAATAAATGCTATATCTAATCCATACAGCTATCTACAAGGCAGGAAACAGCATCTCAAAGAACTTAAAAACTTTGGTGTCCAGGATGGCAACAATTGTAAATGCAGAGTGGAGACAAGAGCCTACATTTTACAGACTCTTAATTCTACTCCTTTCCTAAATTCTCATAGTACTTCTTTGTATTTTATGAGGCTTCTCAGGAATCCTTTCCATGGGAACAAAAAACGTCCAGTGTGCTTTAGAATCAGAAGGCTTAAAGTTCAGAGTTTTCTTGGGTCCACCTTCATTGTTCCACATCTGTGGGGCTACTTAATAATTTCAGGGCATTTCACACAGAAGACTGAAGTGGACTCATTATTGAGGGAAGAGCAAGATTTTCTGTGCTTAACTAGTCCTGCCTTTCAATCTCCTCTATTCAGTTTCCCATCTTCATCAAAAACAAGAGGAATAGAAGAATTCTGCCCACAATCCCAAGCATTGAGCATTATCTTGTAGCCTCTCATACCATCCTCATATCTCCCATTTGATCTCTGGCTTCAAATTAATGGCCCCAGAGCTCTGAATATTCCCTTGCATTAGTATGCATCCTACCCTCTTTCTAACCTCTAATATTCCTCATCTACTTTTTCTCAAAGCTCAACTTATTTTTGCTTTCTTTGCATTTCTCTGCTGCCAGTATCTGTCTCACCAATGTTTCTTCCAATTTTGTTAGAGAGGGAAAATACCGAAAGAACCAGCTGCCTCTGACCTCACTGTTACCCACCTTAAATCAGAGGGAAGGGACTAAAGCAAAACACACAATTACTGAAAAGAAATGTCCTTAACAGTCATCATTTCTCAACACAACTATGACTCCAATCTACAAAGGCAGTGTTCTTTGATTACTATCATCAAAAGCCCATTACTCTAAGGAGGACAGTACACATTTTGAATGATGCTATTAAGGTGTTTTTGTGGCTGAAGTTGCTAAATAGTCACTACTTTACATCCGACCAGTCATGCAGGGAGTATTGAAATATTTAAAATACGAGGCAATCAGGCACTGAACCTAACATTTACTCTGTGAATCACTTAGCTATATTTTATCAGCTTCCCGGTTTTCTGGATTTTTATCAATAGAACATACATCATGAAATCCTCGAGTGCGGGGGAAGGTCATAACAACACCTTCCAGTGACTTCCATGTGATGACATTAAAATCTGAAGATACATTCATCTTTTTCTGAGATTCACTCTTCCCTTGTAAAATGAGGACAGACTAAGGGTTCATCCTGAAGAAAATCAGACTCATCTTTTTTCTTTGCTCTTAAGTCAAGCAGGACATGTCACCACCTTCTGGATTCACTGTGCATAATGATATTTTCTTTCTCTCTTGTGCATTTCCCTCCCCACTGCATCCTGCTCTATTCATATATTGATCAAGTTGGATAAGTGAACTCAGCGTATGTCTTAAAAAATTATGACTGTGCACATTTCTTAAAGACCTTGGGTTTATATCTAGTGGTAGGTAATTCAGCCCAGAGAGAAAGCTTCGCTGAGCTTATCATTTAAAAGGCACAGCTAGAGAAGCACAGGGAGACCACAGAAGTTTCACACAAAATGGATTGTTCTGGACAACTCTGCTACTTTGCAACTATGGGACACTGGCAATTCATTAGTCCCTAGAAGACTTCCTTTATCGACCTGTAAGTTTAGGGCTAATAAAAATGAAAGATAAAATTGTAGTATGTACAGAAGAACATTTTAAATAGTCGATTACTATTATTATCACAGGTTAAAATTCAGACATTAAACTGATTTTCCATTAAACAGCATATTTAATTGAGGTTAATGATGGTATTTTATTCATCTTTGTATAGTTTGACACCAACATATTGGCTAATAAATTCCATTTATTAAACATCCTGGCTTTATAAAGCATGTTGAAGATATGATTCTACCTCTCTCTGTATTCTCTAAATCAGATGGAGTTAATTTTCAATGTCCTCATGTGCTGGTTTGAAAGGATGTATGTCTCCTAGAAAAGCCATATTTTAATCCTAATCCCATTTTGTAAAGGCAGCTGTTTCTTCTAATTCCTATTCAATATTGTATGTTCAAAACTGTAATTAGATAATCTCCCTGGAGATATGATTTAATCAAGAGTGGTTGTTAAAATGGATTAGCTGGAGGCATGTCTCTACCCATTTGGGTGGGTCTTGATTAGTTTCTGAAGTCCTATAAAAGAGGAAAAATTTAGGAGAATGAGAGATTCAGAGAGAGCAGAGCAGAATGACATAGCCACAAGACGCAGAGTCCACCAGCCAGTGACCATTGGAGATGAAGACGGAAAATGCCTCTCGGGGAGCTTCATGAAGCAGGAAGCCAGGAGAAGAAGCCAGCAGATGACACTGTGTTTGCCATGTGCCTTTCCAGATGAGAGAGGAAACCTGACCGTGTTCATCATGTCCCTTTCCAGATGAAAGAGAAACTCTGACTGTGTCAGCCATGTGCCCTTCCACTTGAGAGAGAAACCCTGAACTTCATGGGCTTTCTTGAACCAAGGCATCTTTCCTTGGAAGCCTTTGCTTGGACATTTCTATAGATTTGTTTTAATTGGGACATTTTCTCAGCCTTAGAACTATAAACTAGCAACTCATTAAATCCCCCTTTTTAAAAGCCATTCTGTTTCTGGTATATTGCATTCTGGCAGCTAGCAAACAAAGACACCTTATTTGTAAAAAAGGAAATTAACAATACCTCTTCCCAATCCTCAAATATTTTTTATCTTTTTCAGTTTCTGAGGCTATGGACTAAGAACATATGCTATCATTTTGTGCTTGTGAAGAAGTGAGGCATTGGCTGAATGTATTTTATTGAACCAAGATTTGAAAGAATAGAGAGACATTTTTATTTGAACATGAGACATGTAGTTCTCATCTGAGGCAAAATTGTGCAATCAGGACTCTTCTTACTGCAAAATTTTCTACAAATGTGATTCTACAGAGCTCTGATCCCTTGGAATGTTAATAAGTGTTATAAGAGAAAAAATATCTGTGGGATACAGAATACAACCATGAAGGAATACAATGCCTTTGATATCCTGGTAAGATTCCTGAGAAGACTAGAATATGGGGTGTTTCTCAAATGTGTTAAACCAAGCAAAACATGGCTGAAGAAAGCAGGGCATAGGTGACCTTCATTCACAAACCTTTTTTCCTGGTCACCACAAGGGCAGTTACCTGCACTCAGCTTCCTCTCAGATTCAAATTGATTCAAACTCTTTGAAGACTAAGTCAAGATGGTGGACAGGACTGAACCCAAAGATTTCCCCTCAATTCTGGCTCATGTTTCATGAAATGACATAACTATAATATAAATTACATAAAAACTCCATAATGATCCAAGGCTATCTGCTCCAGCTAACTTTCTATTCTCCTCCCTGTTGCTCATAAAAGAGCATCTTCCCCTACCCCCACTATACCTTGCCAAATCATGACCACATAGTTTTTCCAAAGATCTTTGCATTTACCGCTTCTTCTCTCCATTTATATTCAGGCTTCCTTCCTTTGTTTCATCCACACAGCTGTACAAATGTCATACCTGCAGATATGCTTCACTCTCCATCCAATGGAAATTGGCACTCCCAGTTACTGTCTATTTCTTACACTTCTTCGTGACTCACACTTATACTTCTTCTCTCCATCACTTCCTCTCTTCTTTACCCCTTCCCTTTTCCTCTCTCTATCTCTCTCACTCTTTCTTTGTCTCTCTCTCTCCCTACCTAAAGGATATCATTGGTCAAACATATTTATGAGTCTGGCATTGGACTGCCTCTGTCTTTCCCTATATATATTTTAATTGTTTATTCCCCAGTCTGATCCATAAGGTCAAGTTTTTTCTCTGGTTCACTGCTGAATTTCCAGCCCTAGAACAGTATTTGATGCATAGAAGATACTCAATAAGTAATTGTTGAATAAACCTTCTATTGGGAAAAAAGAAAAAGTGCCATTGGCAGGACATTAAGGTTGAAAAATTTCCAAATTTAGAAAGCAGAAATGGTCATAAACATAGAAATTAAAGAAAGAAAATAGCATAGACCAAAACACAGTAAAGAGAAGTTTGTGGGAACATATCATCAGATGTAAGCTTCAGAATACTGTGTATGATTACTCAGAGAAGATAAACCTACAGGTTCCTCTCTGCAACTATTCATTGTTCACACAAAGTAGATGTCTTCAATGGCTTTTTTCAAGAAGCAGAATTAGTGAGAACAGAGTGCTGGGAAACAATGACATCAAGGTGGGAGGAAAGGGAGACATCCTCAACAGCCAGAAGAAAACCTGAAAGTATCACCTGAAGCATGTCTCCTGGCTACCACCACCACCACAAGTATGCTTTAGCACATAGCACAGGCAGCTAAGCAGCAATCTGCAAAAACAGAATAAGACTCACTAAGCCTTTAAGTATTATAACTAAGAATATGAAAGTAACCAAAACCACCCACAAAGGACACTGAATAGCTGAAGAAAATATATCTTCAAAGAGATACAGATGATAGTGCCTATGCTTTACAAATTATCAAATATAGTTATTAGAATTTAAGAATCTGTTCCAAAATTAAGATTAAAAATACTTAACAGGCAGGATGTTGAGAATTGATGCAACTAAAGGTGAGCTAATAAATTGAAAGATCAATCAAAGGAATTTTTTCTAGAATGTAACATAAATGGATTAAAATACCATTTGTCTGAAAGGAAATTTAGAAAAGTAAATCAGATTATATACCCAAATCCTCTGGATACAAAGATAAATAAGATTTATATACATGTCTGTATTCAAGAAATTTGGCATGTAATTGAGAAAACAATACTGAGACATGCAGAAAAGCACTGAACTATTAAGGAAGAACTTAGGGAGTTGAATCCAAAAAACAAAACAAAACAAAAAACAATAGTGATAAAGGCAGGATGTTCCAAAACACTATGGACATCATGGTGTGACTACAAGACTTAATACAAGAAATGTCTTGTTTTCATCTAGTAATTGCACCATAAAGATGTGTTTCAGTCTGCCAAAGCTGCCAGAATGCAACACATCAGAGATGGATTAACTTTTAATGAGAGGATTGCTTTATTTAGTTAAAAATTTGTAGTTCTTCAGAGGAAAGGCAGCTAACTTTCACCTGAGGTTCTCTGTACATGGGAAGGCACACAGTGAGGTCTGTTGACTTCCTCTCCTGGCTTTTGGGTTCCCACAGCTTTTCCCTGGGTGATTCCTTTCTTTATCTCCAAATGTCTGGGCTGAGCTGCTAGTGCTGAGATGAGGTATGCTGAGTTGCCAATCTTTCATCTGACCTTTCACTTTTAAGCCTCCAGCTAATTAAATTTAACCTCACTCATTGTGAAAGGCACTCCTCTTAGCTAGACTGAAAATGTAATCAGCCATAGATGAACTTCACATATGATGATTCAAGGCAATAGAAAGAGAGCAATGGGATATCATCACCTGGCCATGCTGATACCTGAACCTAACTATCAGAAGATGTCCTTAGTGTTTTGTTGCACATTTCTACTATTCCAGTCAAATGAACCCAAGACACATTTCCTATCCCTCTCTATTAACAAGACTAGTGGAAAATAGATGTCAATGAGTCCTGAATGCATGTTTTTGAAATGGCACTATACTTTTGAGACAAAGTGAACGGGCAAAGACAGCAGAGGGGATTACTGAAAATGTCTTCTTCCCAAAAAAAAGAATATTTCATGTCAGAGAGACACAAGGATCACCTGCCAGAAGAATGATTTTCTTCTTCCCACACATTCTATCAGGACACATATAATTTATTGATGGAATTTATTTCTTGATCTTCTAACCTGAGAATAATTTAACCAAAGGAAATTTAAACTGCTTACATCTGATCCCCTTAACTCTCTTCAGTGTTCTACAAGAATTTGAGTGTCCACAAAGCTGACCTAGCATTCACAATCAATGAGTAGGGGCTGTTGTTTGTCCTGGAAATCACACAAAGGCAACTTCAAAGGATTCAAGTTAAAGTAGAAAATTAAACCTTATGATATGTGAATGGTGCCTGAGCCAGGGTCAAAGAACCATTTCTCCCTTCACTTTGTAATTTGAGCAACTTGTTTTCATTAAATGTCACTGAATACACTCAACAGCTCTTTAGGAGATCAAATGCTGAATGGGAAAGATCATTAAAAAGTGATGTGTGGCTGTAAAACTAGGAAATAATCCTACCAAATAGGGAGAAACCACATGGATGAGGAGCATACATCCTCATTCATTTTGTAATTTGGGTTAAGAACGTCAAAAATTTCATGAAATGATGTGGAAAAAATGATCTGCACACCCTGTAACCCTAATATTCTCCCTCAGACACAACTCAGTCTTTCCCTGATACTGTGGTGTCAATGTGGAAGGTGTGAGAGATACTAGATCTATAAGAAATCTCCCTTTTCTTTGGAACTTTCAAGCAGTTTAAGAAATAAAACCTTCAAAATTGCTGGTTTCCAACCATGCAGTTAATTTTTTCCACAAGTTGTCATAGACCATTAAGTCCCATCTTCTGCTAGGCATGGAGACTGCTGGGGGGCAAGGGCAGTGCCAAGAGAAGTAAACATCTTTTTCACAAGAGCATGATTATTAATCTAAACGTAATTGGAGCTAGTCAGGAATATAAAGCTCAGTCTGCCACATCTTGCGACAATAGTTTGGCGTAGAGGATTTTCTGATGCCTAAAGGGTGTTGGGAACATTAAAACTTGTTTGAAATCATCTAAAGAGAATAGGATGGTTTGGATTTTTTTTTCTATGTCTTAGAATTCAATTAGAATTCTTTCTTCTACTGCTTATTATTTACATAACCTTGAGTCATGTAGCTAAACTCTCCTTGTTTCAAGTTAGAGGTGTTATGATAGTTTTCTAATATAGAGTATAAAAAAAATGCCTGACATAGTGAATGATACGTAAAAGTTACCAAGATTGCTAAAAATGGGGAGGAGGAAGTGGTGGTAGTTGTGATGGTGGTTTATTCTCAACCAATAAAGTATCTAAAGAAATTAAAGTCTCCAGTAGCCTCTCTATAATAGCAAATACAGTCCAAATTGGCTATTCCTTGAAGATGACTTTTAATTCATCCCCCACATGTTCCTAGTACTAAGCTCACAATATTTTATTTATAAAATAGTTCCTCCCCATTTGTATAAATCTCCTAACGATTAAGGGGCATGAATAAAATTGATTTATGTTAATACTAAAAAACAAAAAACAAAAAAATAATAATTCCTCCCCAGTTGGTCTCCATTGTTCCTAGAAATGCCCTCCATTTTATAATCAAAATACTGCAGTTCAAACTAGTCTACCAATGGTTTTCATATGTTCCTTTTTCTCTTCTTTTGTGCAACTCCTCCATGTGATGTCTTAAGGCAAATAACCAGCCTTAATTGAATGCGGTATGACAGATAATCACTGATCATTGCAATACCAGGAACATTTTAATGTGGATAGGACACTGCTAATGATCTAAAATATATAATATTTTTTAATGCAAAAATTACTTCTTATTAGTTATGTCCCCTAGAGTAGCATACTTAATAAGTAATGGCTATTTTATTTTTCTTTTAGTGAAAAATAAATAGAATTATTCACTAGACCTTAATTTCTATTTTGTTGATGACTTTTTCTAATGCAAAGTAGGAAATGATACTCTCAGGATCAAATGTCCAGTTTTTTCTTTCATTCTTTAATTAAAGCATTCTTTTTTTTTTTTTTCATTCTTTGGTAGACCTTCATTTATTAAGCCAACTGGGACCCATGCTGATTGTAAAACATTGTAAGAAGGACCTTACTCTTGGAAAGCACAAAGCTAAGTGAATCAGACACATAAACAGTCAATTAACCATAGTGTGATAAGTGCTGGATAGAAGTGGACAAACCTAGGAAAAAGAGTTCTTGGAAGGAATAAGATAATATGAATAAACATATAGAAAGTAAAAAAAGGGGTAGATGGCTAGATTGGTGTATAGGTGATAGATAGATAGGTATAAATGAAGGAAGGAAGGGAGGAAAGAATGAAGGGTTTTAGTTTCCTAGGCTGCTCAAACAAACACCATGAAATGGTTTGGCTTCAATAATGGAAATTTATTCTCTCATGGTTTCAAAGTCAGAAAAATATCCAAATCAAGCCATCATCAAGATGATACTCTCCAAAAACTGTGATATTCTGAGGCTGGCTTCCAGTGATCCTTGGTCCCTCTGCCAAGGCACATTGTGGCATTTCCTTCTTTTCCATGTTCCTTATCAGCGTCTTGCTTAATGTGGCTTTATTTGTCTGTATTTCATTCTTTTTTAAAGGACTTCAGTAATACAATTAAGACACATCCTGATTGAGGTGGGCCACACCTTAACAGAAGTAACTTTATCATATGGTCCAATTTACAATGGGTCTACACCCATAGGAATGGATTAACTTTAATAACATGTTTTCTTTTTTTTGGGGGGGGGGCATGGGCAGGCTCCGGGAATCGAATCTGGGTCTCCAGCATGGCAGCAGAGAATTCTGCCACTGAGCCACCATTGCACCACCCAATAACATATATTTCAGGGGTACCTACTGTTACAAACCACTACAGGAAGAAAGGAGGGAATAATGGATAAAAATACAGATATATGCATAGATAAAAAGTCCTATTATATTGTAGTTTAAATTTGCATTTCCTTTTTTGCAAGCTTTTTTGTGAACCATTCAAAATTTTTGCTCTTTCCATTCATTTATTTTTATATTTTAATTTACAGAGTATAGAATTCATTTGGGGGTACACATCTATGAATTTTAGCTCAAGATTAGATTCATGTAATCAGAATACAGAACAGTATCATCATTCCAAAATATCTTCTCAGGCTACCCCTAAACATGGACATCCATTAATATGCTTTCCATCTCTATCTTCCAGAGTGACTTATAAATTGAATCATACAGTATCTAACATTTTGTCTTGATTCATTCAGTAAGCATAACGTCTTTGTGTTTATCCAAATTATGTATCCCAACAGTTCACTTGTTTTCATTGCTGAGGAATATTCCATTATAAGTATGTACCACAGTTTGTTTATTCACTCAATGAAGGGCATTAGTGAAGGACATTGTTGGCAAATAAGAAAGGAGCTGCTATATACATTTTCATATATATTATTGAGTGAATTTAGATTTTCATTTTTCTAGGGTAAATTTCTAAGAGTGGTATTTCTCAGTGTCCTGGTTTTTACTGGGTGCCCCCTCCCCCCTTTATTGAGTTCTAAGAATTATTTATACATTCTGGACACAAGTACTTTACCAGATGTGGTAAGCTGAAAAAGCCTTCCCCCCCAACCCCTGCCAAAGAGGTACTTAATCCTAGAATCCGTTGTAGCAGGCAGGCCTCCCCCTCTTTCTGGTTCAGCTGTGCTCTCTGTGGAAAATCTCCAAACCCCCTCTCCTGACCTTCAGGAAGGGGTAAAACTGCAGGCAAGTGAGATAAAACACATTCCTAGGATAGAAACCCCCTCCCCTACCCTTCAGAAACTGGTGAAAATGCAGGTAGGCAAAGTAAGACATTCCTGGGGTGGTGTCCCTCAACGGTTGTCTTTAACATGTCATACAGTCTATAAAAGCTAAGGCTGCCTTTTGTTTGGGACTTAGACTTTCAGAGGCTACTTGTCTGAGCCCTACGGCCATAGCAAATAAAACCTGCTTCCCAAAACTACAGATCCTTAGTCTCAGCCTGTTCTAACTTGGCGGAACATTCCTGGAGGCCTGTGGTCTCGTTCCTGGTTTTCGCGCTACAGTGTAACTGTCATTTTATATGGTGAAAGAGATTCTGTAGATGTGATTAAATTAAGGATTTTGAGAGGGGAATTATCCTGGATTATCTGGAGAGAGGGAATTTAATTCCTAAGAAGCATTCTAGAAGTAACCAGCCCTGGCAGCAACTTCATTTTACCCTAAACCCATTGACTTTTAGTCCCGTGAAAGAGTTTTCAAATTTCTGGCTTCCAGAACTAAGAGATTAGATTCATGTTGTATTATTAAATCACCAAGTTTGTGGTAATTTGTTATGACAAAAATAAATTAATATATCAGCTATATGATTTTCAAATATTTTCTAATGCTCCATGTCTGTGTTTTCATTTTCTTAGAAGTTGTTTTTTAAAGAACAGTTTTATCTTTGATCAAGTTCATTTTATCTTGTTTTGTTTCTTTGTTTTAGAGTTCATGTTTTTACATTCCATCTAAGAGATCTTTGTTTAATCTAAGGTCAAAAAATATGTTCTATGCTTTCTTCTTCTTTTTTTTTTTTAAATTTGCATATGGGCAGGAGGCACCAGGGATCGAACTCCAGACCTCCAGCACAGCAGGTCGGAGCTCTGCCTGCTGAGCCACGGCAGCCGCCCTATGCTTTCTTCTAATGAGTATATTATAATTTTAGATTTTTACATTCAAGTATATTATATATTTTAAGTTAATTTTTGTATATGATACAAGCTGAAGTCAAGGTTGCTGTTCTCTTCTTGTTTATGTTATGTTTGTGATGTCCAGTTGTTCCAGCACAATTTGCCAAAAATTATTTCTCATTGAATTTGGCATCTCTGCCAAAAATCCATTGACCATAAATATGGGAGCCTATTTCTGGATTGCCTGATCTCTTCCAATGTCTAATATGTTTCATTTTATTTTGTAGCATTACAGTAAATCAAGAGTTCACTACTTGAACTATTGTAAATGTCACAATTTTTAAAAGTGAATTTTCAATTGTTCATTGCTAGCATATAGGAACATATTTGATTTTCTATGTTACTTTCAATCTTGGGAACTTGGTAAACATACTTGTTAGTTATAACAACTAAACTGTAGAGTCTTTATTATTTCCTATCTGTACAATCATGCCTACAAATGCATTTTTACTTCTTTCTTTTCATTACACATACTTTTCTTCTTTCATTTCTTAAATTAATTCATTTGTTAGGACCTCTGTTACAATGTTGAATAGAAGTGATGAGAAGAAGAATGCTGCTGAAATTATGGGGAAAAAGAATGTTTCAACAGTAAGTAAGTTTTTGTGCTATAGTATTTTTGGTGCTACTCCTTAGCAGATGGTACATATTCACTTCTATGTCTAACTTGCTAAGCATTTTCTTAATGAATGTGAATCGAATTTTGTCTGATGCTCTCTCTGCATTTATTGAAATGTATGTATGTTTTTTTCTCCTTTATTTAAATTGATTTTCAAATGCTAACCCAGCCTTTTGTTCCTGGGATAAACTCCTTTCGGTCATGATGTATTATTATATACATCATGTTATATATATAACATATGTTACATATATAATATATACATATTATGTATATCATTAATATAATATATTAATATTATATATTAATTTACCTTTTGTCTTTTTTTTCCTAATTTATCTGTCCATACCCTGGATAAAAGAAGTGTCAGTTATAAAATTATCACAGTCACATAGTCCCATCTTAAAAGTGCTATAATTATTCAATCATCTTTAAGAATCAAGGCTACTGGATTACCATTCAAGAATTTCAGATATTTCCCTCTAGTTACTCCAGCACACCAAATACTGAAAAAGGGTATCTATATGCTGCATAAGAATAACCTTCAGAATGACCTCCCAGCTCTATTTGAAATCTCTCAGCCATTGACACCTTATCATTTTCTTTTTTTTTTTTT
>PVIY010057148.1:0-13019 GCA_004026745.1 Myrmecophaga tridactyla
TCCAGCCAACACAACAAGCAATCTCACCACCCTCCCCCTGTCTATGTGGGACATGACTCCCAGGGGTGTGGATCTTCCTGGCAATGTGGGACAGAAATCCCAGAATGAGCTGAGATTCAGCATCAAGAGATTGAGAAAACCTTCTCGACCAAAAGGGGGAAGAGTGAAATGAGACAAAGTGTCAATGGCTGAGAGATTCCAAACAGAGTCAAGGGGTTATCCTGGAGGTTATTCTTACGCATTAAGTAGATATCACCTTGTTATTCAAGATGTAATGGAGAGGCTGGAGGGAACTGCCTGAAAATGTAGAGCTGTGTTCCAGTAGCCATGTTACTTGATGATGACTGAATAATGATATAGCTTTCACAGTGTGACTGTGTGATTGTGAAAACCTTGTGTCTGATGCTCCTTTTATCTACCTTGTCAACAGATGAGTAGAACATATGGAATAAAAATAAATAATAGGGGAACAAATGTTAAAATAAATTTAGTTTCAAATGCTAGTGATCAATGAAAGGGAGGGGTAAAGGGTATGGTATGTATAATTTTTTTTCTGTTTTCGTTTTATTTTTCTGTTGTCTTTTTATTTCTTTTTCTGAATTGATACAAATGTTCTAAGAAATGATCATGATGATGAATATGCAACTATGTGATGATACTGTGAATTACTGATTATATATGTAGAATGGAATGATCAAAATAGGAATGTTTGCATTTGCTTTGTGTTTTTTGGTATTTAAAAAATAAAATTAAATTAAAATTAAAAAAAAAATTAAAAGAAAAAAAACACATACCTGTGTACTCACTTCTCTGGGTTATGGGCTTTCTCCCAGAGACAGTCATCCTCTCCCTGGGAATTCCCCAACCTGTTTGACTAACAAATCTTTTTTGATCACCCCAAAAGACTACTATCATGAATTTTGCCATGTCATAAATTTTGCCTTGGGAGAGAGCTTCTCTATGTGATGGTGGATACGTTACAACATACAAGAACATCCTCAATCTGATAAAAGAGATCAAAACAAAACATTCTGCTAACCTCATACTTAATAGTGAAATATTGAATGCTTTTCTCTCTGAGTTCAGGAACAAGAAAAAGAGGCGTACTCTCACCACTTCTATTCAGTACTATACTGGAAATCTTTGGAAAAGCAGTAAGACAAAAAAAGGAATAAAAGTTATAAAGATCATAAAGAAAGATGCACAACTGTTTATTTGTAGATGGCAAGATTATGTAGAATAGCCTAAAAAATCAATAAAACTATGAAGTATTAAGTGAATTTAGCAAAGTCACAGGATAAAGTTAATATGCAAAAATCCTCAATTGCTTCAGCAAGGGATTGCGAGTAAGGAGGTATCTAACTTCTAGTAGCCAAAATACTCTCTCTAGACACTCAAATTGTAACAAACAAATAAATCTGCTACCACTGCACAGAGATTTACCCTATTTCCATAAATTCCCCTAAATTCCTTTACAGTTTTAAAGAGAATTTCAAATATTAGAGAAGCCTATATATCTAGCACATTATCCTGAACATGTATGGCACTCAAAAAATGCCTATAAATAAAAGCAAAGTTTTAACAATAGACATATGCAAAGTAGTGTCAATGTCAAATTGCAAAGGCATTTTCTAGTTGATGGCAGAGTACCCACCATCTCCAAACCTTCAATTCCTTCAGTGCAAAACCATTTTCTACAATACAGCTGATGGAGCTGACATTCAATTCTGAGAATGGAAATCATTATGACTGGATATCCTGGACTAAATTTAGGGACTTACCATTGCATAAAGACATGCTACTTGTCAAACTTGACGCCTAAGTACAGCAAATAAACCAAATGTAAAATACTACTAATTACTATAAATATGATTCAAGACACACTGCTTATAAAAGGTATATTTGATGTTCTAAGAAATGATCATGATGATGAATATACAACTATGTGATGATATTATGAGTTATTGATTATATATCAAGAATGGAATGATCATATGGTAAGAATGTTTGTGCTTGTATATTGTTATGTTGAATAAAAAATAAGCTGCAAAAAAAGGATATATTTGACATTCAATAAAAAGATATTTATAGGAGAGTGAGTTCTGACTTTTTTCTTTCATAACCAGCAGGAAAGATTCACGAATTAAAGAGTAGACAAATATGGATTGTAAAGTCTTCCAAGGATTAAAAAAATCCCTCAGAGATCCCTGTTATCTCAGTTTGATATAACCAAATATAAATTTCACTTACCTAGGAAAAAGAGTGATGGGCCATAGCACATATTCTGCATTGCTGATGATGTGTTTAGGGAGGTAGGCAAAGAACTATCCATCACTAAGAGAGAAGTGAACACAAAGGAGAATATGATCAGTATGCGAGTAGTTGGAGGAACGGGTATGAGGGACAATATATGTTATATATACCACACTGCGGTACATAAAGTCTGTACTAATTCCAAGCTAGCTGTCCCCTTTTTGTCTCTCTTTCATTTTTTATTATTTATTCCTTGTCCATGCAATCAGCTTTTCAACAATGGAGTGAAGAAAGAATAGAGAAACAAAGAATCTAGGAGGGGTAGCAGGCTGGAAGTGAGCACAAAAATGAAAGGTCGAAAAAGAAAAACAAAAGCAACAAATAATTATGAAAATAGCTAAACACCCATTAGGTCTAGGAAAAATGACACCAAACAATTTAAAGCTACTCAAAATGGCCTCCTATAAGCCTGCTTTGTCAAAAAGGAGTAGGTGGTCTTCAGAAGAGTATGAGAAGGAGCAATCTTTGTAAAGCCTTGGCTAAAGGTTCCTATGAGTCAAATATCACCCCCCCCCAAAAAAAAATATTTAGAATCAAATACCATAACACATGCATTGGAAAAGGCTGGGTCTTGAATGACCTTCTTGAGGAAACTCAACATGAATGTGAGAAGTGCTGCTCATTGTGGAATACACTAGACTCCTGGCAAGGCAAGGGAGAAAGACAAGAGAATTTTACTGGGTTCACGGTTAGACCACATAAAACAAAGCTATAAAAGATCATTATATGGGAGACATAGACTGTTGACATTGGATGCCCAATGGGTGGAGATGGTTTAAGGTTAAACCAACCGAGAAGTAGAATGGTGAATTGTGGTGTATATATATGATTGAATATTGCACTGCTAAAGGAAGGAACTAAGTCGTGAGACATGTAATGTTGTGAATGAACCTGTGGAACATTGTGTGATGCAAAATAAGCCAGAAACAGAAGAGCAAATATTGTATGGTCTCACTTAGAAAATACTTATACGAGTCCTTATAGTCAAAAGATATTGGACACTGAAGGAGAATCCAAGAGAGCAGCCAGAAACTGGAAATCAACAGAACCTGGAAGAGAAAGAAGATACTAAAATGTGCATTTCCATGTGATATAAAAACCAAATAGAAAGCAAACATGTGCACAGAATATATCTAGAAATGATAGCAAGGGAATGGTAACATATTTCAGATTGTGGTAAATGCTATCAATAATATTCTTTGCCTTAAGTTGCAGAGTTGGTTCATGGGTCGCTATTTTATCATGCTTCCTAACTTACATATGGGTTGTATATACTATGTTGTACATATCAAATATTTCACAGTTACACATGGTAAAACGAGTAGGAACTAGCTATAGAAGGAGTTGAGAAATGGTGTTCCAAACAGAGGCACACCATATACAAAGGTCCAAGGTGAGAACAACTGTGTTGTAGGACTTGACAGAAGGTCAGTCTACCTAGAGCACTACGAGCAGGGGAAACTGTAGTATGAGGTGAATTGGAGAAGTGTGCAGGGATCAGATCTTGAAAGCCCATGGGATGGAGTTTGGATCTGATTCTCAGGGCACTGGGAAGCACTTGGAGGATTTTAAGCAAGTCAGAGACACGATTTTATTTATGTTTGAAAAAGTTTTCTGACTGGCTTTAGCTAGTCCACATGCAAAAAGTAGGCTTCTCCAAATAAGATGGAACATGGGCAAATTTAAGACCTCAGTGTCTTTCATGTGACTAGAGAATAAGTAATAAGAATAAATAAAGGGAGAAATTTACTCCCAGAATAAGAAAGCTTATTCTGATTTCTGTGTGATTGATTCTGTGGGCTACAGGAGACAACAGAGGAAGTTGGAGATCAAAATGGAGACTTGCAGTTATCCAGGAAGGTAATGATGGTGGCTTGTACCAGACAGACTCTATGCCAAACAGATTAAGGATATATTTTGAAAGAAGAAGGAAGGAAAGGAGTATCCAAAAGATATATCCTGCATTTTTTACCAGAGCAATTTAATGAATGGTGGTACCATTTATTGAGATGGGAGAAACTGAGTAAAGCATAATGAGAAATGGGGGAGTATTGTAAATGAGTTTGAGGCTAGAAAGTATGGTAAGCAGGAGTCAGATCGTGAAGATCCTTATAAATTGGACAAAGGAGTTGGGACGTTAGTTTGCAGGCAATAGGCACAAAGTTTTAAGCTGAGGAATGCCACGGTCATATTTGCTTCAGAAAGCTCACTATGGTAGCCAGTGCAGAGAAGGAACTAGAGAATCCAACACTGGAGCTAGGGAAGCCAGTGAGGTTCCAGGGCATAATAGTCTGTCGCCAGATTGTGAGGCTTGAATTAGGGTGGTGACAGCAGAGATGGAGAACATGGATATGAAATATATTAGGGAGTAAAATCAGTAGGAATCAACTGGTGGGAGTTTGTTATATTTTAAAAAATTAATCAAAATAAAAAAAACTGATGGGATATTGTAGGGAGAAAGAAAAGGAGGACATAATCAATGATGATGGTTGACAGTGATTGGCATGCATCTCACCCTTGCTCCAGGATGCATAAGGTAGACCTGTCATCAAATTCCAAGGAGGTAGCAGCCATTGAAGCTAGAAGAAATCAAGGAAAGGAATGACAGACTCAATACTTCAATGTGCAGAACTGAGTCATGGGGGTTATAGGCAGCAGAGTGGATTTCTTAGTATGGACCATAATACTCTTGCACTGGGAGAGGAACAAAGCAGGGCCAATTACAGCCCTTCCCCTGATTCAAACAGGCTCTAGGGCTGGAAAGGAAGGAGAGGGGGTGAAGACACCCACCTCACTGGCCTGGGAAGGGCCTGATAACAGGCATGGGGTTACAGGGAGAGAGCCTGGGGGGAAAGGAGATGGTGACAGCTAACTCTTCTTGGGTCAGCTCTGGGCTATATGTCCCATTTACTGACAGAGAAGCAACAAGGAGACAAAAGAGGTCTAAAGAATATTTGGTTTTGAGTTGTACATATGTTACTACAATAAAAAGTGGTTTTTTTTCTTTGCTAAAATGGAATATTGAGGGTAGGCAATGGTGGCACAGTGGCAGAGTTCTCGCCTGACATGCTGGAGACCTGGGTTGGATCCCCGGTGCCTGCCCATGTAAAAAAAAAAACAACATAAAAAGGAATATTGGTAGCAAAGAAGCTTAGACTACTTATAGGCATGCCTAAGAGTTACTTCTGGAAGACCTCCTTTGTTGCTCAGATGTGGTCTCACTCTCTCCAGGCCTAACTCTGCAAGTGAAATCATTGCCCTACATGTGAGACATGACATCCAGGGGTGAAAGTCTCCCTGGAGACATGGGAGATGACTCCCAGGGATGAATTCAGACCTGGCACCGTGGGATCAACAATTCCATCCTGTCCAAAAGGGGGAAAAGAAGTGTAATTAATAAAGTATCAGTGGCTGAGAGTTCAAATAGAGTGGAGAGGCTACTCTGGAGGTTGCTCTTATGCAAGCTTCAGGTAGACCTTGCTACCTACCATAACCTGCCAACCCCCAACCAGGACCATTCCAGCTAATCCTAAAGAACACTTAGGGCAATATATAAGATTCCACAAGGGTTCCAGGCACTAGAGTAACTTTACAGAAATCTACAACCTCCAGATGGCTCCCTGGTCCATATAAGTCCTGACACCTAGCCCAGCCTCTCTAGAACATCAGATAGTTCCATTTCCCTACCCCACATTAGTGACAGACCCTTCCAATATGAAAAATCTAGAATTGCCATAGCCCAAACACCCCTAAAGAGAGGGATGGAAAGATCAAAGGTGATAGTGGAGTTATACAGGAAGATAGGATGTAGCAAATGAATATGAATGCTAAATCATTAAATTGATATCTGTTTTAGTCTCTAGTATTTTAGAGCAGCTAAAAGTAAAAACCTAAAATTGTGAAACTGTAACCCATGTCAAACTCTGAAATAAGTTCTACAACTAATTGTGGTGTTGTACTTTGGAATTTATAGCTTTTTTGTACATATGTTATTTTTCACAAAAAAAAGAAGTAAAAAATGTCGATTGTGATGATAAAAAATATTTAAGCCCTCTAGCCTCCTATATTCTGGAGCAGCTAGAAGGTAGAGCAGCTAGCTCTACCATATAACAGGATCGTATGGTAGCCCATGACAAACTCTGGGATCTGTCCTCTAACTACTTGTTGATGAGTGCTCTGAAAACTATTGCCTTTTTATTACTTTGCTTTGTATATATGTTATACTATACAATAAAAAAGTTAAAAATTAAAAAAAACTGCACTACAATGTTTAAAACCAAAGGAGAAGTTGGGGGAGGAGAAGAAAAGGGCAGAAGTAGAAGAAAGAGGAGGAGAAGAAGGAGAAGAGTAAGAAGAAGACAAGGAAGAAGAGGAAAAGGAAGAAGACTAAAAAGAAGATAAAGATGACAAAAATGAAGCAGAGAAGATGAAGACAAAGAAGGAGGTGGTAGTAACAAAAAGAAGAAAAGAAGTACAAGAACAACTACACTGAGGAAGAAAAGGAGGTGAGGTGGGGGAGGATGTCTAACTACAGCACATTCCACTGGGAAGTAGGCAAAACATCAAATAATTTGAAGTGTTTTTTCATAGAAGCTAAGATTAATTACACATCAAATAACCCAAATTAGCCCAACCTGTACTATCCTGTAGTGGCTATTCAAGAATCACTAGGATAGATTAAACTATCACAAAACATAAATGGCCCTCATTTAAAATTTCTTTGCAAATGGATTTAAAATACTAAATTCTATCAAAATATCTATGCTTGTTGAGGAAATCTGATTATTTTGCTTCTGCTTTATCCTGTATTATAAAATCTGAAATGTCAAAAAATGGAATGTTTAGTATTCAATATGCCTAAACTACCTGAGAGACTATATAAGAAAGTGTTAACCAGACTGAGAGACAGAGACGGGAGGGACACTTATTCTTATAATCTGTATTCCTTTTCCTATTTTGAAACAATTCAAATGAATTATAATGAAAACATAAGTAGAAAATATTGATAGTTTAAGGAAAAAAAAAGACTGTTGGGTTAGTTGTTAGAGGAGATGCTGCATGGTACTCTGATAGTGACATCATATCTGTGTTCAAGGGCCAAGTCTGCTGTTACTAGATGCATGACTTTGGATAAGTCACCTGACTTCTTTGAGCTCCAGGCCCCTCCTGTGTAAAATGAGGCTAAGAAAAGGGAGTGTTGATGTGATGATTAACATAATGGTGGTAGCTCTGAAAACCTGAGCATAGCCTGAGAAGAGTAAGTAGTAGACTGAGAGTGAGTGTTCTAATTGAAATGCAGTTGGCAAACATTTTCTCAGGGCCTGCTCTGTGGCCCAAGCACTGTGTTGGGCAATAGGATTACAAAGATGACCAAGGCCCAGTCTTTGCCCTTAAAGGGCTCACAGTCTAATGGAGGAGATAATATATGTAGACAAAACTTCCATGTAATATAGACAGTGGGTCCTACAGTCTGTGGCAGGGCACCAGCCTGAGGGATCAGGAAGGTAAAGCCTGAGCTGTCCTTGAAGGATGAACAGGAGTTCAAGTAAAAAAAGGAGTGTTCCACGTGAAGGAAACAGTTTAGCAAAGGCCTATAAATTCAAAGCAGCCTAAGATGTGCAAGGAACAGTAAGCACAGCTCCTAAGGCTAGTTAGTATTAGGGTGGTATGCTGTTTCAAAACTGTTATGTACCCCAGAAAAGCCATGTTCTTTTAATCCTGATCCAATCTTGTAGGGTGGGATCTTTTGATTGGGTTGTTTCCATTCAGATGTGACATAACCAATTGTGGGTGTGACCTTCTGATTAGATGGAGATGTGATTCCACCCATTCAAGGTGGGTCTTAATTAGTTTACTAGAGTCTTTAAGAGAACTCAGAAGAAACAGCTGAGAGCTGACAGAGAAGCAGACATTTGGAAATCAAGACAGAAGTGGCCCAAGTGCTAAGCAAGGACTCACAGAACCTGAAGAGAAGAAATCTCTGGCCCCAGGAGATGTGAAGCTAAGAGACGAAACTCAGAGTTTTGCCCCAGAGCACTAAGTGAGACCCACAGACACTAAGAGGGGAAGCCACTGCAATCAGAAGCTGGAAGCAACAGAATCAGGAACAAGGACTAGTAGATGCCAGCCACGGGCTTTCCTATGTGACAGACATTGGTCTTTTTTTGGAGGTATCTTTCCCTAGAAGCCTTAGTTTGGATATATATATATTTTTTTTACATGGGCAGGCACCGGGAATCGAACCCGGGTCCTCTGGCATCGCAGGCAAGCATTCCTGCCTGCTGAGCCACCGTGGCCCAGTTTGGATATTTAAAAAAAATATTTTTATTGATAAATCTTCACACACATACAGTCCATTCATGGTATATAATCAATAGCTCACAATCTCATCACATAGTTGTGTATTCATCACCATGATCAGTTTTAGAACATTTGCATCACTCCAAAAAAAGAAATAAAAAGAAAAAAGAAAAAACTCATATATCCCATACTTCTTACCCCTCCCTGTCATTAACCACTAGTACTAGAATCTACCCAATTTACTTTGGACATTTTTAAGGCCTTAGAATTGTAAATTTGTAACTTAATAAATCTCCTTTATAAAAGTCAATCCATTTCTGGTATATTGCATTCTGATAACATTAGCAAACCAAAACACGTGCTTCTCTGGGGAGGACCAGGATAGGGCCACATGCCTGAGAACGCAGCATGTGAAATAGAACCTGGAAAGGCAGCTGCATGAGCAACAACAAGCTAGGGTTGATAGGAAATGTGCAGGTAAGCAGTTGGGCCCTCCAGACTGGGCAGACCCCAATCTCTCTGACTTCCTTAAATAACCGACAGTGTGGTCATGGTTCCCCAATTTGCCTGGCACTCCATTATCTGGAGGCAACACACTGCAGACAGACCTAACGGCTCTGCCACACAATAGCTGATTTGACAAACTCATTTTCCTTTCTATCCATTAGTTTTCTCCTCTTTAAGATGAAGCTAATAATCCAAACTATATAACATTCTTCTAAGAATGAAATGAAATACTACATGTAAAGTATGAGCATCAATACTCAATAACTAATAGCTACTATTATTATATTATCTGTGGCCATATCCTTCTCTTCCATTAGAGTAAGCCCTACAAGGACAAGGACCATATCTTAACTACTCACGCTGCTCATCTTTTAAGACACTCCTGTTCTGTTGTACCATTTATCACAGCTGTAACTTCCTGTTCTTTAGCCAACTGAAGATGAACCACATCTATCATTTCCACTCCACATCTCAATTGCCTAGTACAGAGTTTACCATGGTACCAGGAGCTCAATAAAAGATTGTTGGATGAATAACTGAAGAACAGAATAAACAAGACAGAGGTCTTGCCCTGAAGGAGCTCACAGAGCCATACCTTCCAGAAAACCACAGTTTGATTATAAGGAAAAGATACATACCCAAGTCATACATCAGCAAATATTTATGCTTTAGTACTGTGTTAGGTACAATGACAGGTACTTTGATAGAAGGGTATATAGGACATTGAGGGAACATTAACATGAGAATGGCTAATTCTCACCAGAAGAGGGAGGCAGGGTAAGGGGTGACACAGGTTGTCAGGAATTGAGTCTGGGACATTATGTAAAATTTTGCCAGGGTGGAGGAGGGAATACAAAAGGCCATTCTAGGCAGAGGAAGGCAGCAGGAGAAGAGTACCAGGGCTGTAAAAGGTCTGGGCGTTTAGGATATATAAGCAATTTAGTGTCAGTACAGTCTAAGAGTGATGGTTGGAGGAAGAGAAAATGGGAAAGAAGCTTCTATACCAAAGTAAGGGATTTTGACTTTATCATGTAGGCAGTGGGTAACTACTTCAGAGTTTTAAGCAGAAGTGTAACCAGAGCATTTCAACATTCAGCAAATATTAAGCTACCTACTTTGTGCCTGGCATGGTGTACAAAACAGAAAAATCATTGCTCTCATGGAGTTTACATGCTAATGGGGAAGACAGACAATAAACAAGATAAATAGTAAAGTACATAATATAAGATGTTGAGAGTTGCTGGGGAGAAAAACAAAGCACAGAAGGTGACTTTTGGAAGGAGTGCACAGTGGCAATTTCAAATAAGGGACGCTTCACTGAGGTAACACCTGAATACAGATCTGAAGATGAGTGAGTGAGCCATGCAAATAAATGAGGAAAGATTGTTCTGGCAGAGGAAACTGCTAGTGCAATGGCCCTGAAGCAGGATAGAACATGCCTGGAAATTCCTGAGAAACAGCAATGGGGCCAGAGCGGCTGAAGCAAAGTGAGTAAGGAGAAGAGGGGTAGGAAGTGAAGTCAGGGAGGTCCTAGAGTATGCTCTGTGGGCCAAGGTGAAGAGGATATTGGCTTTTACTATGTGTGAGATAAGAGCCTCAAGAGGGTTTTGAGCATTGGAGTCACACGACAGATAAGTCTGCTGGCCAGTGTGGAGACTGGATTAGAGAGGGATGACTAGAGGCAGACAGACCAGGTAGAAGACTATCCCAACTAAGAAGAAGTGGCTCACAGGCAGGCGTGTAGCTATCTACATGATCCTGAAGTTCCAGGAGGAGTCTGGGCTGATGGGAGAGAACTGAGAGCTATCAGCATGGAGGGGTGACTGGGTAGAAGGCTAGTCGGGAGCCTGGAGAAAGGGTGAGCAAACGGTGCACTCTGTGAGGACAAGGACTAGAGCTGTCTTATTAACCACCATAACTCCAGTGACTCACATGGTGCCTGGCACACAGTAGATGCTCAGTAAATGTATTGAGTGAATGAATGAGTCAAAGAAGAGGAGCCCATAATAAAGACTGAGAAGGGATCAGGGAGGTAGGAAGAAGAGAATCATAAAATAACAACAGCTAACCTTTATTGAGCACTTACAGTATACTAGATACAGTGCAAAGCGCTTTACCTTGTATGATCTAATTTAATCCTCACAACAGCCCTACGAGGAGAGTACAAGCATTATCCCCATTTTCAGATGAGGAAATTGAAGGAACAGAGATAGATGTTAAATAACTTGCTCAAAGTGATACAGCTGCTAGTCTCAAGTAGGCTGGCTCCAGAACCCATGCTCTTGATCTGTACACCATATTTACCTTTTCTCAGACACAAGGAGAAAACAGGGGCTCAGAAGCTAAGGGAGGCATTTTAAAGGAGCATGGTCAAATAACATCAAATTCCCTGGAGAAGTCCAATCAGATAGGACCAGAAACCTGCCTATGGAATTGGAAATTAGGAGCATTTGATAATTTTTGTCAGGGCAGTTTCTGTGGATCCACGGGTCCAGTAGCCAGTTGGCTCATGTACAAGAAGACAGAGTGACGTAACAGGGACAGCAGAACACTAGGAAGTGACCTTGTAATGTAAGGAGCATAGATTGAGAGACATTGATTCAAATCCCAACCTACTGCTTCCTGGCTATGTCAACTTGGGCTATTTACTTTACCTCTGTGGGTCTCTCAGTTTTCCCATCTGCAAAATGGGGTTTTCTTCTCTAGGTTGTTCTGAAGATTGGAATGAAATAATACTCCTCGAAGGCCTCTTTTTCTCCTGCCCTTCAGCCTCTAAAGTCAGTAATAGTGCGCCTCTTCAAAGCCAAGGTTTCAGCCAACGCTCTTGACTCCATTCTTCCCTGCCTTCCCTTGGGCTGTGCCCCCTCATGTATTCTCTCTCTTGGTGTTTTCAACATTTCCCCTGCTATCAGCCCCTTCTGTGCAGGCTGTAAATATGCTTAGGTCTAACCCTTCTTAAAGACAAAAGCCTCCTGCAGAGAGTTCAAATAGAGTGGAGAGGCTACTCTGGAGGTTGCTCTTATGCAAGCTTCAGTTATACCTTGTTACCTATCATAACCTGCCAACCCCCAACCAGGACCATTCCAGCTAATCCTAATGAACACCTCGGGCAACATATAAGATTCCACAAGGGTTCCATGCACTAGAGAAACCTTCCAGAAACCTACAATCTCCAGATGGGTCCCTGGTCCAGATAAGTCCTGACACCTAGCCCAGCCTCTCCAGAACATCAGATAGTTCCATCTCCCTACCCCACATTAGTGACAGACCCTTCCAATATCAAAAATTTAGAATTGCCATAGCCCAAACACCCCTAAAGAGAGGAATGGAAAGATGAAAGGTGATGGTGGAGTTATACAGAGAAGATAGGATTTAACAAATGAATATGAATGCTGAATCATTACAGTGCTATCTCTTTTAGTCTCCAGTATTTTAGAGCAGCTAGAAGTAAAAACCTAAAATTGTAAAATTATAACCCATGTCAAACTCTGAAATATGTTCTACAACTAACTGTGGTGCTATGCATTGAAATTTATAGCTTTTTTGTATATATGTTATTTTTCACAAAAAAAGAAGGAAAAAAGTCGATTGTGATGATAAAACATTTAAGCCCTCTAGCCTCCTATATTCTGGAGCAGCTAGAAGGAAAAATATGAGAAGATCGTATGGAAGCCCATGACAAACTCTGGGATCTGTCCTATAACTATCTGTTGAAGAGTGCTTTGAAAACGACTGCTTTTTTATTTCTTAGCTTTGTATGTATGTTATACTGTCATACTACACAATAAAAAAAGTTAAAAAAAAAAGACAAAAGCATCCTTCAACTCTATGATTGCTCTGGATTGTGTGAGACATGTTTTCCTTTATAGCCACACTTTTTGGAGAATCTTCTACTTGCT